>BRDA01077893.1:0-13593 GCA_036984385.1 Crenuchus spilurus
TGTGCTGTTTTCAGGCTGCAGCAGGACAGAAAAGAATTCACTTTCAGTCTGCATGAATGGTTTTTTGCGTGAGTTTTGTACACAGCCTGAAAAAATATCAAAAGTTCATCTGGTTGTCATGCGTCATAACACAGCATGCAAGACTATGAGATCAAAAACACAGCAGACACTCTGTATTCTTTATCACACAAGACAACCGCGACATGAGAGAGAGAGAGAGAGAGAGAGAGAGAGAGAGAGAGAGAGAGAGAGAGAGAGAGAGAGAGAGAGAGAGATTATAATAGAAGTGGCTGAGATAGATACAGTGGTGCTTGAAAGTTTGTGACTTTTACTATTTTCTTTAGGATAAATATGACATAAAACAATCATATTTTCCCACAAGTCCTAAAAGTAGATAAAGAGAACCCAGTTAAACAAATGACACAAGTATTATACTTTGTAATTTATGAGGAGTTCATGGACAGATTGTTCCATCAATGACGGCAAGCCGTCCTGGCCCAGATGCAGCAAAACAGGCCCAAACCATGATACTACCACCACCATGTTTCACAGATGGGATAAGGTTCTTATGTTGTAATGAAGTTTTCCTTTCATTATGTAATGAAGGGGAAAACACCACAGTGCATGTGTGTTTGTGACAGTTCTGGCACAGCTGAGAGCTGCAGGTTCCAAAGAGAGCATTAACACATGATTTATGCATGCATTCCACTTAGTTTAGGAGCCGTCAAGAGGATGACATGTTTATGTTAGAAGAACAATGAGGGTCAAGGGTTAAACTCAGCCAGAAGCTCCGGAACAGGACTGAGAGCCTGCAGCCAGGCTTCCTCTGGACTGTTCAGAGTGCTGGTGCTGAAGGCTGGATCACACTCTCCTGCTACAGAACAGTCTGAAGATCTTTCATTCCTCGCCAAGAGCTCCTCAGGACTAACAGAGCTGCACACTCAGTGCTGAGGAGCTCAGTCAGACAGAGCAATGACAGAAACGTAGGCTCCAAACAGCCAGCATGTTCTGGCTAATATGCTCAAGGTAACAAACAGCATATCAGTAATTACACACTCTGATAAAGACAAAATATCTTATTTATCTGCAGAGATATACAGGGATTAGACAATGAAACTGAAACACCTGTCATGTTAGTGTGGGAGGTTTCATGGCTAAATTGGACCAGTCTGGTGGCCAATCTTCATTAATTAAGAGCAGAGTGTGAAGGTTCAGTTAGCAGGTAAGAGCACAGTTATATAGTATATTACAATGCACACAACATTATGGTGACATACCAGAGTTCAAAAGAGGACAAATTGTTGGTGCACGTCTTGCTGGCGCATCTGTGACCAAGACAGCAAGTCTTTGTGTCTAAATATTATTGAGCCACTTTGGGGTGTTTTGGAGGAGCGAGTCAGGAAACGGTTTCCTCCACCAGCATCACGTAGTGACCTGACCACTATCCTGCAAGAAGAATGGCTTAAAGTCCCTCTGACCACTGTGCAGGACTTGTATGTCATTCCCAAGACAAATTGACACTGTATTGGCCCCAAAAGGAGGCCCTACACCTACTAATAAATTATTGTGGTCTAAAACCAGCTGTTTCAGTTTCATTGTCTAACCCCTGTATATGTTCACTTTTTACTTTTTTTGTGTGTGCGACATATTTCAAGTGACATTTTCTATGTTTCTTTTTTGTTTAAATCAGTATGGCATATAGACCATGACTTAGCTGGCCAATCAAGCACAGTGATGTTATGGTCAGCAAGTCATTTTCATAGTAGTTTTGGCACTGTGGAAAAGAAAACCAGCCTTTCCATAAAGCTTGACAGTGGATGGAAGCATGAAGTGCAATAAAATCATCTAGTCAGTGAAGCAACACCAGCAGTAAACATAGCACTTCCAACTAACACAGACTGTGGAAACTTCACACTGAACTTCCGACACCTTGGTTTATGTGCCTCTCCACCTTTCCTCCAGATTCTGGGTACTTGAAATGTAAAATTGACTTTCATCTGCAGGACTTTGGAAAACTCAGCAACAATTCAGTTACTTTTCTCCTTAGCAGAGATAAAGTGCTTCTGACATGGTCTCATGGTCTATGGTCTCTTATTGATAGTGCATTTATAATTTTCTTGAGCAATAAGACATGCTTATCAACATAAAAATAAACAAAAAGGTTTGAAATGTTACTTGCAATGAACATAAAATACATAACAGTTTAATAATAAAATTAAATAAAATTATTAGCAAAATTATGTTTCTTCAGAAGTGTTCTTTGGATGTATAACTATACAAATTAAGATTAAGATTAAGATCAACCAATTTAGCTAATGTGATTTTTCACACAACGGAATTTGACCTCCGCATTTAACCCATTCGTGCAGTGAAACACACACACACACACACTAGTGAACACACTAGGCTGTGAGAATTTGTGCCCGAAGCGGTGGGCAGCCCTTATCCACCAGCGCCTGGGGAGCAGTTAGGGGGTTAGGTGCCTTGCTCAAGGGAACTTCAGTCATGTCCTGTCTGGGGATCGAACCAGCGACCTTCTGGTCACAAGACCAGATCCTTACCACTAGGCCAACTATATATATATAGTTTCCTGCCTGACCACTGTGATACATATAATATTTAATTCTATCTGAATGAAAGGTGACGCTTTGATCTAATATTTGCTTTTGGGACTTTGGAAACCAACACAAACAACACAAGGACAGCGCACGCTCACACACACACACACACACACACACACACACACACACACACACACACACACACACACACACACACACACACACAAACCCACAAACCTGGTGAAAGCCAGGAACTGAAGGATGAGTGTGTTGGCCTGCAGTGGGTCTGCCTCTTCCCTCTGGGGGTCAAAGTTGACCGACTCGGATGGATCCAGGACCTCAGCCACCTGGCCGTGTACATCGCGGATCTCAGGGAAGCGTGAGGAGAAGAGGTGAGCCAAAGAACCACGGGAACTTGCTCTGCTGGAGCTGAGGTGTAGAGGAGACAAGATGTTCCACTTTTATACATGCCTATTTGACATCATCAAAGAGTTGAGCCATGATCTTATTTTTCGCAAATAGCAACAGTTCATTTACAGTGTGAAGTTATTTTTCAAAGTAATCTGTCAGTAATAAGTCACCACAACTGTAACGCTGGTACAGTTGAGGATATGGGATAGGCTTCAGTCAATAACATAATGAGACAATCTTTTATTGAGCTACTGAAATGTAATATTTGACTTTTTCAACCCTGTTATATTAGAATAGGCAGAGTCTGAAACAGAAGAAAAAAATTAAAAGATTTTAAAGGTTATTTTGACATAATTTTGTCAGTGTACTGATGCCTAACTAATGTATTTTAAACATGAAAACAAATATCTTTATCTCAGTGCTGCCATTTAAAGCACCTAATTAGGCAGCAAGGTGTCAAACTAGCTAGGTTCAGGTTTCAGCCATAGTTTGTTAACTGGATGAATAGTGTAACAATAATTAATGCTTCCCTTTTTCCTCAGAAGGAATATTTCATCCCAAAATCACAAGTTTACACAATTTTCCAGTTACGTCAAACGCAGCTAGGGAGATGCAGTTAGTAAAACATGATTAGAGTTCACATTTTGCATCTTAAGTTTAGTACACTAGCTGCAAATATGATTTATTGTATACCTGTGATACCTCCCATTACAGCCCATGTTTAGGTCTTCCACGTAATGCTCGGTCATGTTTCCAATCTTTTCTTGCCCCATCATGTCTCGTCATTATGTCCACCTGTTCCCTGTTATTCCTCAGCCCAGGTTTCCCATCCCATGAGTGATTATGTTTAAGTGTTCCTTTGTGTGTCACAGTCTTTGTATTGTTGCCCTGTAATGTCAGCCATGTATTTGTATTATCACAGCCACGTTAGTTTTTGATTCATAGTCAAGAGTCTTGCTTTTTAATAAAGATATTCATCACACCCTGCTTCTGCCTCTACTTCTCCCTTTTGACAGTTCTACAAAAACTCTCAAGTGACATTTAGTGTTTGTTAGCAATATTAGTACCTAAACTCCAGAAGCAAAATTTGAACAAACATGTCTTAATTGGTTGGCAATAACTAGTTGTAAAATATGCAAATATGATTTCTGAGTAGACCGTTCTGTTAAAGCTCACATTATCCATTATTTGTAATATTAAAAACATGTACTGCAACATTTTTTATATATGTCTTCCAGCTCTGCAGTAATGAATCTCTGCTGCATTCCTGTGCATCAAGCCAAGTGGAAATATGTGTCAAGCGAAAAAGCCAGGTACTCTCCGTAAACTCTGTAACAGACGGGAGCACAGAGAAACCCAAGAGAGCAGGTCAGGAAAACAGCCTGAGGGCCAAAATACTGCTCTGCTTCCATTCATATACAGCATTCTATTCAACAATTGCACCACTACTCCACACAGCCTTACCCACAAAGAAAGATGGCCTGGGCAGGGTGCACCAACAGGGATAAAACTTGAGTTAAACTAGGATTTAGGAGGTGAGGTATTTTCTTTGTTGTAAATAGTTTAGGAACTACACTGATATTATTACTATTATTTATAACCCTCTGGAGTTGGTGTTTAGGCCAGCGACATATTAATAAAGTTCCACAAAATCACTTAAAGTGAAAACTGTGAGATTTTATCCTAGAAACAAAATTAAATATACCCCGAAACCTTAAGGGTCTAAGTATCATATATATGGCAGGGTCACATATATATAGCTTGAAACTAAATATATGTGACCCCGCCAGGGAAAACCAGGTCATTCTTTTTTTTTTTCCAAAATTAGTTTTTTTCTAAACAACTTTTTTGTGAATTTAAGTTTTGTTTTTGATCAAAATATATACTATGATAGATATCTGAGACTGTTATCTGTCATTTACAGCAATAATACTGAGTGGCTAAGTTTTGTCGCTAATGTGAGTGACACGATATTGAAACGATATCTCAATAAGTTGCCCAGTGACTTTGGCCTGGTTTTCCCTGGATTTTTAGATTCTTGTTAAAGTAGCTTAAATAAGCAGAGTCACATCTGTGACAGTGAGTCAGACAGCTGTGCATGTTTTTTCCTGCCAAATATGAAAAGTCGTTCATATGAGAACTCACATTTGTTAAGCTTTAGAAATAAAACCACATACAATTTCTAAAAACTGCAATGACCAGTGTGTAGCAAACACCTGTTTATTCAGTTCAGAGCTCAAACATCTTGGCTAGAAATGTTTAGAATGTTTTTTTTCTACAATATATCACCACATTTTAAAATAGTTTTTTGGAAAGTTTAGAGCAGATTTAATTAAATATATATTATATATTAACTTAACTTATGACATTCTTACTGTTTTGCCACTGATGTTGTTGAGTTTGTGCTGAACTAAAGCCTGTGTAACATTTTGGGGAAGAAAAAAAAATAGATCCACTATAGAATAGATACACTATAGAATAGTGTAATTTGTAAAAAAAGTCAAGGCATGTGAGGCAAAGTAAGATGATTATATTTATGCTTGGACTTAAAATATTTCACAGAATTAAGGAGGGTTGTAAAGCTTGCAAAAACAAGTTGTTTAGACACATGTATAAGCAAATGAATGACAGTTCTACATGAAATATAAAACAAACTAAAAACAGCTGGACATTTCTCAAATCTGGGTATTACCAAGTCAAATGCAAGAATGGCAAAGTCCATCCATCAGAGTACCTCAGTAGCAAAACAGTGGCTTGAAACTTGTCAACTCAAACAAAATACCCAGAAATAGTAGTATGAATAATACAAGTGTGTGTAATAAAATATCTAATAAAGTGGATAGCAAGTGCAAAAAACTCTAAATGCTACTGCCATGTTGGTGTACACTTCTGTTCTAAGAATATTTATTCACTCAACATGGTCAGCAGGGTTGCCACAATGGTGTCAATATATGGGCTACAGCCAATAACACCTGCACCTATATAGCTTGGGAATGTGATTTCATACAGGAGCAACTTGTCAAACTTAATCTTTCAATTAGCCAAGCCTCCTCCCCCTGTATTTAGCAATGCCACTCTCATGGCTCATCATACACAAAGTCATAACTGCCTCAAAAGCTTAAAATACATTATGACTTCTTGTTTTATGGCTGCTGCAACCTTAACCATAACTCTACATAATGGAATTGCAATTCTAAGAACTTGAAAAGAACTCTGTGGTGGCTGGACAATCAAATGCATTTTTCCTAGTCGGAAGTCAGACATTTACCAGTTCTCACTTACACTTGAACACAATATAATAAACTGGCAACTAGTGTATGGTACCAAAGCTCAGCTACTCTTGCTGCTCACCAAAGATGCAGGCGCTCCTCTCAGGTGTGTTATGGCCCAATTTAACCCCTCCGCATCACCCAACCTCCAATTTAACAAAAGGGCAAAAGTGCTTCAGTTACTGCTAGCAAATCCAATAACTAAAGGAGCAGAAGATAAAGAAATTGAGTGATTTTTTTTACTGTATCAGTGCACTCTACTCCAGCATTCAGGGTGAACAGCAGTTTACCACTCACTTTCAAATAAAAACAGTGAAGTACCCAAGAACTAAAGGTGGTTGCATTTTATATTCATAACAGTAATTAAGAAATGGTTCATCAGGAAATCACATTTACATAACTGTCGTATTCCTCCAGATTTATTTGATTAGCCAAAACATAGCTGGAGCCAAAATGTTGCTCCTTTTGTGTAGAACAGGACCTATGAGACTACAAAACACTGGAACTCAGTAGCTGCCTAAATTAGCCCAGAAGTTTCCATCAAAATACATCACCAAAATTACCCTCAACCTGCTCAAACAGCATTAGGATCTTAATTAAGGTCTCACAGACTAGTTCAGGTGGTTTAAGACACATTCTGATTTACGCATTTAAATTCTCACAGCTCCAGGCAGTCAATTCATCAGCACTCACATTAGCAGTCACTTCAGCAGCAGGTCTGACTGATCTTGCATCGGATTTCTCCATATTAATGATAATCATGGTTAATAAAACCAAAACAGATTACAGGTCAGAACTTCTGACTCTGAGCTGGTTCTCTAAGATTACAGACAAAAAAAACATTAGGCCATGTTTACCACTGTTTTGCAACAGCTGCTTTCTTTAAACAATACTCTACACCAGTTGAGGAAACCAATAGTTTCATAATAGTTAATTTTTGGATTTCAGCATATTTTTGTTTCATGATTTGCCAAATGTTTTCAGTGAGTGAAAGGTCTGGAGGCAGTCAGTTTAGCATTTGGACACCTTTACTACAGAAATGTTTGGACTGGCACAACCTTAATAATATAAACAAGACTTGAAATAAAGTGCTTCTAAACCTGTAAATACACTGTATATTATAATTAGCATTTGTGGAAGCAGCGACTAACCATATTCAGAGATGGTATTTTTGGAAGGATTCCTTAAACCTGTGTCAGGTTTAATGCAGTGCCACCTGATGGACCTGACTGGTTTTCAGCCTTGAAGCTTGCAAAATGATTTCTCTGGATTCTCTCAATCTTTAAATGCTATTATGTACCATAACTGATGCATGAATGAATGATTGTTACACTTATATAGCGCCTTTCTAATAATCAAGGACGCATTACAATCAACACACTTAGAACTCAACCACACACACACCGGTGAGATGTGAATGAAACTCCACACTGACGAGAGGTTTTTGTTTTGCTGTCCTTTTATATCTATTCATGTTACTGACCATGTTGCCAATCAGCCTAATTAACTGTTAGATGTTTCACCAGGTGTGTTTTATTAGTCTTTTGTTTACCCTGTCCAAACTGCTTTGAAACATGTTGTTGCCATCAAATTGAACATGGAAACAATTGATCAATTCAACATTTGCTGTTTTAATGAAATATATAAGGTTTAGATGTTTGTGCAATGTTAGTTTTTATTTAAATTTTAGACAGCATCGGAGCATTCTTTGGAAACAGGCTTGTAAACTAAAGTAACAAAACTTGAACTCCACACGTCTTGGCTTATCAACTGCATCTGAGGTAAAGAGAACCTTGTGATTTTGGAGTGAACCATTACCTTAAGTTACAGTGTGAGGCAAGTGACACTAATGAGACGAGTAACTGACAAAGCTTTTTACAACAATAACACTGCAGCATTTGATGCTATGCCACTTAAAATATCCATCATGAAGAAATAGCTGAACACATTCTTGCTAGAGTTTCAAATACCACCTCCACACTATCTACCTCCACAAACAGCTGCACATCTGACCAAACAGTTTGGTGAAGGTACACCTCACCACCTGTTCAAGCACTAGAGTAATAAATACACATACAGCCAGTCGATATGGCATTTACCCAGATTTCACTAGACACTTGAGAAATGTACTGACCTATGATTGGACATTATTTCAGTAATTTTGCAATACTGCACTTTCCCATAATAGCTACAATTTAGGGGCTTATTCGTCTTGGATGTCAGCCCATTTGTTTCTGAATGTGTTCAGAAAGGACCACCCCGACCCTTTATACAAATGACATCCTCCCACAAGCATAGGATAACTGTATTTTAAATGTGTCCCTTTTGATACAGAAAGAAAATTGTACCACTATAAAAAAGGATGAAAAAAAGCGGGATAATGCAGAGAACTGGAGGAAGAGTAAAACACAGCCCTTGGCTGCAGTGATAGTGTGCGATAAGCTCTATATGAGATTTATGATTGTGAATTTTTTATAGAAGTGAGGTTTGCCACTGCAGTGTGAATACAGATGAATGCACTAGGTTTCCATACAACAGTAAAGTGAACAGCATGCACAGCCTGCAGCAATTATATATATATATATATATATATATATGGCTGGAGCCACACACACACACACACACACACACACACACACACACACACACACACACAGAGCCCAGTTTTATATCACAACACTGCTGAACAGAGTCAAAGCCAAAGGTGTCACCATTTTTTTAAGTTATCATTTTGGCTAATTAATTAATTTGTGTCACATGACTGTGATGTACACTCACTGGCCGCTTAACTAGGTACCTTGTTTCTACACTCACTGTCCATTTGATCATCTCCACTGACCATATACTGTAGGTGCACTGCAGTAGCTCTGCAATCACAGACTGTGGTCCATCAGTTTCTCTGTATGCTTTCTTAGCCACCTTTCACCCAGTTCTTCAGTGATCAGGACCCCACAGGACCACCACAGAGCAGGTATTATTTGGGTGGTGGAACATTCTCAGCACTGCAATGACAGTGAAGTGGTGGTGTATTCGTTTGTGTGGTCCAGGAAGGTGTGAATCAGTTTTAAACACTTCAGGGTCACTGCTGGAGAAAACAGTGCACCAACCAAATCAGTATCCTGTGGGCAGCATCCTGTGACCACCATGAAGGACTGGATGATGATCAAAACAAACTGTGCTGCAACAGATGAGCTACTGTCTCTGACATTACATCTACAAGGTGGACCAACAAGGTAGGTGTGTCTAAAAGAGCGAAGAGTGAGCTTATGTAGTGTCAACAGCACTGGTGTGTCTGACTCACTCAAACCTGCGCACACACTAACACACCACCACCACATGAGTGAGTATAATCCACAACCCAAATAATACCTGCTCTGTGAGGGGTCCTCACAATAGAAAAACAGGGTGAAAGGAGGCTAATAATGCATGCAGAGAAACAGCCCCTCTATGGTAACTGGAGCTGATAAAATGGACGAGTGTAGATACAAGTATGCATACCTAATGAAGAGGCCAGTGAGTGTATATGCATCCATTACGATTTCTCTTATATGAAGCATAACTGAATGTGGTGTTCACAAAAGATGTACTGGGAACATTTGTTCTGCATTGGTCTGCATTTTAGCTCATTTCAGTGCATATGATTCCTTTCAGAGGTTCTTCTTGCTTGTCGCAGGTGGGACATTAATTACTGCCTTACAGTGTCTGTATATCTTGTTTTCCCAGGCTGCTGAATGGGGTAAGCAGGCTATTCTTCTCTCTCTGGAATATTTGGGAGAAAAAAATAGAATATTTTAAGTTGTGTAACTGCTTAGAGTCAAATAAGTTGTTGGAAGGCTGCAGTTCTGCTCTTTATATGCTGCATTTTGTTTTGAACTTTGAAGTGCAGAAGAGCTTTTAGCACTTGTTTTTGAGCCTCACTGTTTTTTTATGCCTTGTGCAGGCAAGCAAGAGTCTGCATGTGTGCACTAATTCTGTCCTAAAATCTCATGCACGCTAAAAGCAGAACTCTCAAGGTCAGAAATTCTGATTGTGGGATTTCCAAGTAACAATTTTCACGTTTTACATTTTATCTAGGCATAGTACTTACCTGCAATGACATGTAGCAGCTATTATTCCCATATTCTGAACCATGATTAACACAAAGATTAATAGATTAATTAGTTGGGGTGGGGGGTCTAGAGTCTATTTGCATTCCCTGAACAAAAGGAATGCCTGACACTTTTCATCAAATATTGATACCATTAATAATCATTTTCCACTTTCTGAAGTGTATTAAACAATAATAAATATAAATAATACACAGATTTTTATACATATAGTATACAAGTAGCAAATTACTAATCTCTGTAAGATTAGGTGTATTATTATTATTATTATTATTATTATTATTATTATTATTATTACTACACATTACATTTAACATATATTACATATTTAATTAAATGTTACTACATAATTACAACATAAAATTATCAAATTAAATAATTAAAACATTCATATTTGTTTCTACATTATAAAATATTAAAGTAATATGAAAACATTTCAAGGTATATATTTCTTGGCATAAAGGATAGCTACTTACCCATATACTAACACAGATTTTTGAAATATTGGGTCTCACTTGGGACTGGTTCTGAGGTGTGTGTGTGTGTATATATATATATATATATATATATATATATATATATATATATATATATATATATATATATATATACACTCTCAAAAGCCCACCTTACATTTGGAAGCTAACAAGCTTGGGCAAAATAACTGATTAAAGTGTTATTTGATTGTACAGTTGTGTAATATTACATAACTACAGTTATAGTAACAACAAATGTAAGAACACAAGATATTGTTAAAGTAAGTCAAATTAGTGTTTTTAACTCTGATTTTTATAACTGAACTAAAACTACATGGTCCACTAATAGATGAGCTGAGCACAGTTACATGCAACTCTAATAACCACTGCATTTTATTAAGCACATTAGTTTGAGACTGTGGGCAAGTGCATCAACACTACAAACATGCTTGATCAATAGCATTATTTTACCCGACTCATTGAGTCATATACAATTACAGGACTAAAGTCATTATGCCAACTCTTCCATCAGTAGTTTTTAATTTGCTTCACACAAAGAGGAAAATAATGCAACCTATGGATCATGGTAATTTTCTGCCATATTAAACATTTATACTCCACATTTATTAGTTTTGCATTTGCTCGCTCCTTTGTTTCAAACATGGGGGACAGTAATTATGGGCACAGTACATAAGTTAAAGAGCAATTTCTTTTTTTATTATTAAGAGCGCAGATTTATCATTGATACATAAGCATTCAGTGTTTTGAGTTGAAATGGTGCAATGGAGTCATTTATCAACTCTGTACACTTACGGGGAAAGGAACCGGTGATCGTAATGTTTACATTTCAAATTTAGCTGCTTTATTTACTACTTAAAACCACCAGTGAACCTACATGCAAGTCTTTCTCTAGAATTGAGCTTAATGACTGAACTATGCAAAACTTTAGCGGTTTGGGATTATTGGATTGAAATATGTGAGAGACAGGAAAACATATGATCTGCCCTCAATAGGCTCTTGTATGAAGGATCATATACAGTAACACATAAAAAAATTTGAAAAAAAATCTTGAAAAGTTCATTTGTTGTACATGATTTAAATTAAAAAGGTAAATGGTCTATTTATTCATCATGTATAGTGTGACTTATATCTCAAGACAAAATTTTAAAAATCAAGAATTTCTAATTATTAGAATATCTGATTTTGAGTAAATTATTATCTAAACATCAACACTGAAACAAAAATGTTTGAAATTTGTTGCTTTGCATGTAATAAATATAAAATATGACCATTTACATTTTTTTATTAAATTATGAACAGAAAAACAGAGATGCACTAGTATATTTAAGATAATGAATGATTGCAATTAGTCCCACGAGTGTAAACACAAACAAAACAAAACACAGCAATATGAAAAATAATATTACCTTAATAATAATAGTTAACCTTTAAGAAATTGAAAGAAGAGTTGTAGTGAACATGTTCCTGCACCATCTAACAATTTACTACATCTGCTCAGAGACATGAGGTTCATTACATGTATGAGCCAGAGATAAAATAAATATATTCAGAAATAATAGAGGGAATATTCAGATACACTGGCTTGTTTTTCAGGAAAAAGACAAAAGAAAATATCAAATTAACCAGCTGCTCATATGAAAATTAATGAAGCAGCTGCTTTTCACATATTTTCCAAAAAATAATATTAAACTGCATTATTAATACAATTATGTTTGAAATGAGCTCATGCAGATATTGCTGTGCAGAATAATGATCTTTTGTTCAGCGAGCTCATTTGTAAAAGTGGCCTATTTTATCAAGCAGAGATTCTGTAAGCTGTGAAATGGAGAGGGATTTTGTGTGATTTGGGTTTAGAGTATGGGCTCCCAAACATTTTCATCCAGTGGGTCAATATGCAATCTAAAAGACCAAGCACAGCAATAGTGGCTCTAAGTGGCTTTAAAATGATTTTTGTCTCACTTGTCTGGATAACTACACTGGGCAACTCGGGTCTAAAGGTGGAAAGGATCACTAACTTTCTAAAAATAAACACGACACATGCACTATTTGCAGGATATAGTATAAGACATCATGCTTATCAACATACATTTAGTAAATATTAGCAGTATTTCTGTCTCCTGGTGATTATGCTGTAGAGCTTAATTGCTACCCTAAACCTTAATTAGGTGTTTTTAATAATTAACACTAGTCAATGTAAGGCTTTATCAGCAAAGTGCTTTCAGGCATTTTCCCAAATAATCCATTAGAGCAAGATTACAGAACTGTAACCCAATGTGATATTGGAAAAACGTCTTATGCCAGATATCCATAAATGTGTAATGTTGATACATTTATGTTGCTAACTTCAACTCAGAATGGCTACTTAGTTTAGATGCCTCTATTTAATTACATCACTGCCAGCCGTAATATCACATACATATGACTGACAGCAGACTAATGTTCAGGTCAATCAAAAACAATGGTTTAAAGGAGCCGAGCTCGTTAGCTGGTTTGCTCGTTAGCTGGATGCATTTTCTCCATAAGAATACAGGTAAAAATGATTAATCCGTGTCAGCCGGCCAATATACAGTATACTTTAATATGCTAAATAATGTGTTTATATGTTTTTTTTTTTAAAATAAACAAGACGACGACGGCGCACGTGTAGGCTGGCCGCTAAGGAGGACAGGAGGACGGGCGTATGTGTATGGCATGGTTACACTTATCATATGAAAAGTAAAAGTAAAATTTATCTAACTTTCTTGTTCAC
>BRDA01077897.1:0-11957 GCA_036984385.1 Crenuchus spilurus
CATAGGGCCTGAGATCAGATGAAACAACAACAAAGTCGATCATCGACCTCCGACCTAAGGTGTCCTGGTGCCATGTGCACTTGTGGACACCCCTAAGCTCGAACATGGTGTTTGTTATGGACAAACCATGACTAGCACAGAAGTCCAATAACAAAACACCACTCTGGTTCAAATTGTGGAGGCTGTTCCTCCCAATCATGCCCCTCCAGGTGTCACTGTCATTGCCCACGTGAGCGTTGAAGTCCCCCAGTAGAACAATGGAGTCCCCTGTTGGAGCACTTCTCAGTACCCCTCCCAGGGACTCCAAGAAGGCTGGATACTCTGTGCTGCCGTTTGGCCCAAAGGCACAAACAACAGCCAAAGCCCTGTCCCCAACCCAAAGGCGAAGACAGGCAACCATCTCGTTCACCGAGGTAAACTCCAACACATAGCGGCTAAGCTGGGGAGCTATAAGCACAGCCACACCAGCCCACCACCGTTCACCATGGGCAACTCCAGAGAAATGAAGAGTCCAGCCCCTCTCAAGGAGCTGGGTTCCGGAGCCCATGCTGTGCGTGGAGGTGAGCCCAACTATATATAGCTGGTACCTCTCAGCCTCCCGCACAAGCTCAGGCTCTTTTCCCCCTAGCGTGGTGACATTCCATTTCCCAACATCTAGCTGCCCTGTCCGAGGATCAGGCCGCCGAGGACCCCGCTTTCGGCTGCCACCTAATCCACACTGCACCGGCCCCTTACGGTTGCCTCTGTGGGTGGTGAACCCACAGGAGGTCGGGCCCATGTTGCCAGTTCGGGCTGGGCCCGGCCACCAGACGGTCGCATATGAGCCCCAACCTCGGGCCTGGCTCTAGGGTGGGGCCCCGGCTGCGCTGTACCACGCGACATCACTGATTTTATTGCTGTTGTTTTCATAAGGGTTTTGTGAACTGCTCTTTGTCTGGCCTGTCACCTAGGACCTGTTTGCCATGGGAGACCCTACCAGGGGCATAATGCCCCAGACAACATAGCCCCTAGGATCATTCAAGCACGCAAACCCCTCCACCGCGATAAGGTGGCAGTTCAAGGAGGGGAAATACTGCAAATGTGAAACGAAAAAGTCAGTTCCTTTTTTTTTGCTAATTATGTTACTATTAAATGTTCTTGACTAGGATATAAAACTGTTAAGAAGTAATAAACACTAAAGTTACCATATTATTAATGACTGATAATAAATCCCTTGTAAACAAAATAGTAAGTCATACACTCATAGTTGTTTTGCCATTTGCTTCAAATGTGTGACAGACATATTTTGGGCTAGTTTAAGCTTCTGAAGGGCGGGTTTTAGACTGACTTTGGGCTCAATATTTATGCTGGACCTGGCAACCCTGATCACAAGAAATTTACCCCAAGTTACTAAACATGGCAGAACCAAAGAAGCAAAAGGTAGAGCGTGAGTGCAGAAAATTTCAGACACGGTGGGAGAGTGAATATTTCTAATATATGTCATCTGATGCAGATTTTCCTCCTTGATCAAGTGACATTTGTCCTGATTTTTGGCACGAGTGATGTCTGATCAGCACCGCAGCTGGATGGCCCGATTTACATACCCAGCGCAGCTGATACCAGAATAATTTACTAAAATTATATGCGCTCCTGTTATTAAGTCCAGTACAGTCTGTTAATGTTGATAACTGTTTCAAATGAACGTTAATAGGTGTGTTGCTAAGCCTAATAACTTTAATAACAAGATTGAAAGTTACCCGTCCCATTTTCCCCTTTATTGTTTTTTTCTCTGTGCTGTAAATCTTCTGTCTAAGAAGAAATCTGAGGCTGCTGTTCTGAGAATGAGCTACCAAAGCTTTTTCTGAATAAATCAATAAAGATCCAATTATGGAAAGCTGTGATGAAGGCAGTTTTGTCTTTAATTATATTTAACAATATAACATATTTGACTATGATTTTTCTAACTTTAATACACTAAAGTTAAGGCTTTATACCTAATTTCTAGTAAGTGGCCCAGCCCCTCCTATATTTTTATGTATGTGGCCCTCAGTGAAAAAAGTTTGGACACCCCTGTTGCAGATTGTCAACAAAAATGTTAGCATGTGCTAGAGATTTCTGTAAGTCTTTAGCTAAAACTCTAGGATTCTTCTTCACCTCTGAGCATTCAGAACTGTGCTCTTGCAGTCATCTTTATAGGATGACCACACCTAGGGAGAGTAGCAGCAATGCTGAAATTTCTCCATTTGTAGACACACTGTCTTTCTGTAAGTACAAGAACATCAAAGCTTTTAGAGATACTTTCGTAACCTTTTTCAGTTTCATGCAAGTCAGCAATTCTTGAACGTAGGTCTTCTCAGAGCCCTTTTGTGTGAGGCATGATTCACATCAGGCAATGCTTCTTGATATCAGCAAACTCAAAACTGGTGTGGTTTTTATAGGACAGGGCAGCTTTAACCAACACATTGTCATTAGCCTAAAGGTTCACATACTTTTTCCGCCCTGCACTGTGAATGTTTATATATTGTGTTCAATAAAAACATGAACACATATAATTTTTGTGCATTATTAGTTTAGGCAGACTGTGTTTGTCTATTCTTGTGATTAGATGAAGATCAGAACACATTTAACAACCAATTTATGCAGAAATCCAAGTAATCCCAAAGGGTTCACATACTTTTTCTTGCAACTGTTGATAAATATAGAAATTTGAGAGTCATATAGAAATTTGATTACACAGATAATCTAATGTTTTTTTTACTGTGGGTTGTAATTGTGTATTACACTTTTCCACTTTTATGTTAGTCAAGTGAATAAAATACTGTACTAGTGCAGCTATATAGTGACCTCATGTAAATTTCATTTGTGTTTATTTTTTTTAATTCTGGACAAAAAATAACTTTTTCAGGATACTAAACTTTAAGTGTGGCACTGTATGCTCAAAAGTATTTTATTTTATTTCTGTAAATAAACAAGAAGACCAAAAGCAGGCCTAGTGAAACATAGTTTGTTGTTTTCACTGTTCAAAGATCTCATTCAACTTCATAAATTACTAAATAGGTTTAGTAGAAATGTTAATATCCCCATATTGCTCCACACAAAGACCCTCCAGGCCCAGCACTGTCCACATCTGGCCTATGTACAATGTGGCCTATGTATGTTGTAGTGTGACAGTATGTGCTCTATTTTTCTGCAGGACAAAAGCCCCCAGCATTCTGCCCAACATCTTGAGAAGAATTGGAGACACCCCAATGGTCCGCATCAACAAGATCCATAAAACCTTTGGGCTGAAGTGTGAGATCTGTAGGTATGGATTAGCTGGAGTGCTTCAGACACTGTCTGCTCTTACATGTCTAAGAGCTTAGTAATTAGTTCACATTCTGATGTTTCAGAGCTAAGAAAGTGCTAAACTTTGTACGAAGTGTGAACTGAAGAAGAGAAATGCTAATAAAAGCCAAGAAATGGGAGGAAAAATAATAGGTTATGTCAGTCTGCATCAATAAAAGTATTGAGAGAAGCAATTGATGGAGAATGTGTCTTTAAAAATGTGGTTTCTAAGGCAGTTTCAAAAGAGAAGTCCCCAGCCAAGGCAAACACAGCACACTTTACCAAAAAGAGTCCATGGGCAAGACTCATAATGCTACATTCACCTACAAATGTAATATGACTATTGCTCTGGATAAGAGAGTCTGTTATATGCTGAACAATATAGTAGTATATGCTATACAATAAGTATATGAATGTGTTATAATCATAGCACTGGATCAGATTTATGTAACATATTCTGTTAGAAATGTCTCTCTATATCATGCTGGAGTTCCTCCTCATTGACTAAAGCCTGAGTTACAGCTGCAGAAAAACAGACCCAAAAAATAATGTATGGTGGTTTTTGGTGATGTTCAATGTTGTTTTTGCACCAAACTATCCTTTTGGTGAATTATGGCCAAAAAAGTTGCAGGCTTTTGGGAAAAGCATACTTGATGTAGGTTTTTGAAAAGTGTAGCCGTGTTTGAATGTTTTTCTTTATGAGAAAAACATTAAAGCCACCTTAGCCTACAACACAGATATACAAAGAATACAGGAGATTGTCACATGTCCATACCCAGTTCATGCCAGAAATTCCTGCAGCTTCTTTAATGTTGATGTCGGCCTTTTGGCAACCTACCAGACCAGTTTTTTTCTCGTCTTTTTTCAGTTTGGGAGGGGTATGTTTTTAGTAACTTCACTGTAATGCTAAATTTATCTACTTCTTAATGACATTGAGTCCTGAACAGACACCTTTCAACAATGAGATCCCTTTGATGCTTTGTTAACTTGTTGTGGACCTTTTTCTGTAAGATGTAACAAGCTAAATTTCAGGAAAACCTACTCGAACAGCTGAACTTTATTTGGGGTTCACTCTAATTGATGGCAGGTTTGTACTGACTGCTAATGGGTGAATTCACTTGATGTAAAAAAAGAACAAAAATTCGGGGTAGATAACACTCCTTGACATGCTTAAATATCACTAACATCTGCTTGACCAAAATAAACAATCACTGATAACTTTATCTGAATGATGAATAACCGCAACCCTGATCGGGATTAAGAAAATAAGATTATAGATGGATTGATAACAACAGATTGTGTTGCTTGTTTCCCTCTACTAGTCAACCACCCAATACTATGTACTGAACATCTTTACATTTGTCCTGACCCTTGTCTCAAGTCAGTCAGCAGGCTTGTGGTATAGTATATGTACTGTACTTTAATTTATTGGATGTTCCAAATGTCTTGTGTTCTGCCTTGAACCTGGTCCTGGAGGTTTTGTTTCATTATGTACTGTACTGTATAAAATTGAAATGACAAATGAAACAAATTTGAACTTGAACTAAACTTTCCATTAGTCTCATCATTGAACTTGAGTGTGCAGCTGTATCTTTTCTCAGGTGTTGAATTCTCGAATCTTTGTATTGGTTTACTTTATTCAGTTGGAAATTGAGGGGTGGGAGGTTATGAACGGACATGTGTTAATATGTGGCATTATGGCTCCATGCTGAGCAATGCTGGGCATTTTGTACTAAATGTTGTCGCAATATAAGTGCATTTCAAGTGTGCTGTGCTCCACATTATTATCTTCATTTAAGTGTTATCAACTCAAAGTGTTTTGAAGCCCTTTGTTTATTAACATATGAATTTGTCTTATTTAATATGAGCTTAAATGGTTACACAACCACACCCCCATTTATAAGATGGTGCATATTTATGCAATCACATTATCTAAATGATTTCAGTTTGTTTGATTGGATTCCATCACATTAGTGGTATTTTTTGTTGTCATAACCTTTCTTTCCTCATAATCAGCTGAAGTCCCAACTTAAAATGTAGTGACTTCATTTTTGAAAGCTGGAAACATTTGTAAACAATTATAATGACAACTAATGCAATTCACACTCATTTAACTAAAATAAAATAGCACAAATAGATGAAAAACCATTGCTTCAGCCAGGTTTGTGTTTTCAGTGTAGTGATGGTTTTTAATGATGAGTTAGTGTCCTGGTTATTGAGTTATTTGTTTTGTTTGTGTTGCAGTGGCTAAATGTGAGTTCTTTAATGCTGGAGGCAGTGTGAAGGATCGCATCAGTCTGCGAATGGTGGAAGATGCAGAGAGAGCTGGAATCCTTAAACCTGGAGACACCATCATTGAGCCCACCTCTGGAAACACAGGTGTGTGTGTGTGCGTGTGTGTGTGTGTGTGTACGTGAGTGTGAATACATGAATAATCTTCTAAACATATGGGGCTCATCACGTTTTATATAAGAATAATATAATATATAAGAATTACACTCCTCTCCAATCCCATTATTTTTGCTGTAGACTGAAAACATTTGGGTTTGACATTAAAAGATTAATATTATAGAAAAGATCGACATTTCAGATTTTATTTCCAGGTATTTACATCTGGATCTGATACACACAGTTCAGAAGATAGCACCTTATGTCTGAACCCACCTATTTTCCTTGGAGAAGAGTGTACTGTATGTTTGTGTTTACTGTATGTTATTTTGTGTATGTATGTATGTTTTATCAGGCATTGGTCTTGCCTTGGTTGCAGCCATAAAAGGCTATCGCTGCATCACTGTCATGCCTGAGAAAATGAGCAAGGAGAAGGTATGAATGATTTCTGATGTCATACAAACTTTAAATTCATATGAAGTCATAACAAAGGTTAATAATAGAATCAGTAAAATAGGTGTGTATAGTAGTCAGATAAACCAGGTAGTTATATAAAACTGTATCTTTGTGTTTTAAAGGTGGATGTCCTCCGAGCTCTTGGTGCGGAGATTGTTCGTACCCCCTCGTCAGCCCGCTTTGACTCTCCTGAGTCTCACGTGGGCGTGGCCTGGCGTCTGAAGAATGAAATCCCAAATGCTCATATTCTGGATCAATACCGCAATCCCAGCAACCCCCTAGCTCACTACGACTCCACTGCTGAGGAGATCTTGGAGCAGTGTGATGGTAATGTGTGCGTGTGTGTGAGTGAGAGAGAGTGAGAGTGAGAGAGAGAAAGTCAACATGAGTCACAGTGATTCACTTAACACTCTGGTCTTGTGCTGAGTTGAACACCCCTGAGACAAGCGAGAACATTCTTCCATTGACACTTATTCATCATGATCATGTTTGTTTTTACTCTATAATAAAAAATATATTATCATAAATAATTAAATATCTGTAATAAAAAAAGATTATCCTCAGAATATTTTTATATTAAACATACCTCTTTGGATATTAGGATTGCTGAGTGTACAATAGTTTGTAATGTCATTATTGTCCTTTTACAGGTAAAATAGACATGCTGGTGGCTGGAGCTGGTACTGGTGGCACCATCACTGGTATTGCCCGAAAACTGAAGGAAAAATGCCCCAACATCAAGGTTTGGCTCAAACCTGTCTGTCAAACAGTTTACAATCACAGAGTATGCGTATGATTCATTGGCTGTTATACATTATACATTATACAAATACATTAATGTGCTGAACTGTATTTACATTTTATTTGAAATAAATAAGGTTAAAGTTAAAGTGGTTTGTCTGGTACTCACATAGCTGGTTTGACCACTTGCTCCAACTAGCAGAACCAGTGACATGACTATATCTGTTCATGTCTTCTTGAAATTAATTTGAATTTAATTACTTTTTTTTAATAATCTTAAATATTTTTTCTGTTAGATTGGTCCAGGGTTATAAGCAGAAACATTAGTAAGGGTGGATGCTGAGCTACTCAGCTTGTGTAATATGTTGTATGGATCCTGACCAGAGTTTAATGATGTGCATATCTGTATGTTAGATTGTTGGTGTGGACCCAGAGGGCTCAATCATAGCACAGCCAGAGGAGCTAAATAAGACGGATAAAACATTCTATGAAATGGAGGGCATTGGACACGACTTTGTTCCCACTGTACTGGACACATCTGTGAGTACAATAATCAATCAATCCATCAGTCAATACAACCATCCATCCATCCATTTTCTTAACAGTTCAATCCACTTCAGTTTTGCAGTCAGTAAGCACACCCCTTCTTTAAACTCTGGGAAGGGCATTTCAGGTATAATGAAAATAATATGTTTTAATTATTTGAAAGTGTGAAGGTTTGTAATGTATGGAAACAGGAAATTCCACAGTTTATGGGTCTATGACAATAAATGATCTACCACCCATGATAAGCAGTGTTGTGTGAAGAGTGGTGAGTAAACTAGTGCCACCAGATCCAAGAGAGCAGGATATTATGTACTGTATGAGTGAAAGGGGATGCCAGTGTTACTAAAAGAACATTGTGTGATATTGGTAGACATGTACAGTAAATAGAACGTACATGCTTAAGTTGAAAAATAATGACACCAAAGAGGAAAATGCAAATAACAAATGAAGGTAAATAACAAAGAGCTAAAGACTGATCGCCATGGGAGACCCCAATATTGTATATCATTTAATATAATAGCATTTAATTTGTGCATATAAGTATGTCAGTATGGTTAGACACAAGGTAGCCTAAAGTAAACCTGCCAGATGAGAGATTGTGATTAACTGTGTCAAACATCAGAGAGCTCAAGATCGAGAAGAACATTAACAAGTGTCAGCAGGGTGAAGAAGGTCATCTGAAAGGCACCATTTCTCAAAGATCCTTGCAAGGAAAATGTTTGAAATGGGCCTGATCACTTGGAACAAGACTTTTTTATGGAATGATACTGGCAGTACTACACCAGAATTCAATTAATTAGAAACTGACAAGTTATTATTTTGTATATGTCACTAATGTAAGTTAAGGAGTTATGAGTCAGGAATGATAAATGACAGCTCTTACAGTTTAGTTGAGTAATTTATATTGTGATATTATTTGTTTTAAAGTGTATTTATTTTTTCACTCATTGCCAGGTGGTGGACAGCTGGTACAAGTCCAATG
The DNA here is from genome assembly GCA_036984385.1 of Crenuchus spilurus. Taxonomy (NCBI): domain Eukaryota; kingdom Metazoa; phylum Chordata; class Actinopteri; order Characiformes; family Crenuchidae; genus Crenuchus; species Crenuchus spilurus. The sequence continues at coordinate 8,417 of BRDA01077897.1, forward strand.
ATAATGAGTCCTTTGCCATGGCGCGTATGCTGATCCGAGAGGAAGGTTTACTGTGTGGTACATTCTCATGTTTATTTTTTTATCACATAAACATCACATTATTTAAAATTATATCTAAATAAAAAACATGATGTGAGGAAGAATGTTTAGTTTGACAGTGACAAGATAGCAAGCTCCAAACCTGAATGTGTACATGTAAACTCATGGTAACTTTTGCTTGCATATGTAGGTGGTAGTTCAGGGTCAGCCATGGCTGCAGCAGTGAAGGTGGCTAAAAAGCTCAAAGAGGGCCAGCGCTGTGTGGTCATTTTGCCAGATTCCATTCGTAATTACATGTAAGTTGACCATTTCAAACGGACTCTTTTCGTTCTTCAATGGTGTATAAGAAGACTGCCTCAGAGAACCACATCACTTTTTACAGACAGCCTAAACTTTTACAGAAATGAATTTTCTATTAGTACGTCCAGAAGTTGTGTTTTGATGAACTATCCATCTTATGTTGGGCTGCTGTTAAAATTAAAGTCTTCCTGATTTTTACTCGAAACTATGTCATATAAAGAAAAACATACCAACTCAAAAAATACTTAAAAGACAATGCCTTATAATAGTTCCACCCAAACCAAGCTGCCATTAATGAGTAAAATAATTGAATATGCAAAAAAGACTGAAGCCACCAGAAGGGGATAAAGGATTATTATTTTATAGACTTCCCAAAGACACAGACTGGAGGGAAAATGACTTTCCAAGATCAGACAGGCAAACTAGACACCAACAGAAAGCAGTCAAGTTTGCAGTGCACATTTATCTCCTGTGAGCAACTCTTGGCTAACAACTAAGTTAGCATTAACTAAGCTAATTAGGTTAGTTAGTTGGGTAGCTATCTTGCTTGCTGTGTGAATTTACTTTCTTTTGCCAGTCAAACTGTTTAATAATATGTTTCATTGGACTGTGGTATTATTAAATTTGTGTTAAATTACATTTAGTTTTGCATTACAAGTTTTACAAGTCTAAACTTCAAAATAAACACTATGATACATTACAGTGTGGTATTTAGTTATGTAGCTTAGTGACTTCACCAACTTGGAGGAATACACGACATCATTGACCTGCTACATTCGCAAGTGCATTGATGATGTCACTGTCAAAAAGACCATCATAACACAACCAAACCAGAAGCCGTAGATGACTGCAGTAGTGTGTGCACTGCTGAGAGTCTAAGACTCTGCCTTCAAATCCAGTGATAAGCTGAGTACAGCGAGGGGCAAACTGTCCTGGGTCATCAGAGAAGCAAAGCAGGCACATGGCCAGAGCATCAACAGCCACTTCCAGAATGGCAATGTCACATGGCACATATGGCAGGGCAACCAACTGCAGGACTACTACACCTGCCTGTGACAGTGATGCCTCCCTTCCAGATGTGCTGAACAATGTCTATGCCCGGTTTGAGGCACAGAATGACGTGGTGGAGAGGAAGACCATACCACCTCATAATGACCAGGTGCTTTGTCTAACCACAGCAGATGTGAGGAAAACTATGCAGAGTCAACCCACAGAAAGCTGCTGGACCGGACAACATTGCTGGAAGAGTGCTCAGTGAACGTGCAGACCAGCTGGCACATGTCTTCACAGGCATCTTCAAGATCTCTCTGAGCAGTTCCATCATTCAAACTTGCTTCAAGGTGATGACCATTTGGCCAGTGTCAAAGAAGTCATCAGTGTCCTGCCTTAATGACTACCATCCCATCACACTCATGCCCATTGTCATGAAGTGCTTCAAGAGCCTTGTCAGGAGGCACATCAAGACCCTGCTGTCCCCCTCAATGGATCTACTACAGTTTGTGTATTGTCCCAACCGCTCTACGGACAATACCATACCATATCCACTACTCTTCACCTGGCACTTACTCACCTTGACAAGAGGGATACATGTTAGAATGCTGTTCATAGACTTCAGCTTGGCATTCAACATAATCATTCCTCAGCACCTGATCAGAAAGCTGAACTGAACAGCTCTCTCTGCAACTGGATCCTGGACTTTTTGACTGAAAGACCTCTGCCTGGATCAGTACAAACACCTCCAGCACCACCATATTGAGTACTGGAGCTCCTCATGGCTTCGTGCTCAGTCCACTGCTGTTCACCTTACTGACTCATAACTGTGCAGCAATGCACAGCTCCAATCATATCATCAAGTATGCAGATGACATGACTGTGGTATGCCTCATCAGTGCAATCAATGAGTCAGCTTACAAAGATGAGGTGGATTGATTAACGGACTGGTGTAGAGTCAATAACCTGTCTCTGATGTTTGTTGACTTTGGAGTAACAGAGAGACCACTCCACTGAACATTGGTGTCTCTTCTGTGGAGATTGTCAGGAGCACCAAATTCCTTGGCGTTCAGCTGGCAGAGAACTTCACCTGGTCCCTCAACCCTAGCTCCATTAATAAGAAAGCCCAACAGCACCTGTACTTTCTGAGAAGACTAAAGAAAGCTCACCTCCCATCCTCACCACCACCTACAGATGAACCATAGAGAGCATCCTGAGCAGCTGCATTACTGTCTGGTTTGGGATTTGCACTGCATCTGGCCGCAAGGCTCTCCAACATATAGTGAGGATGGCTGAGAAGATCATTGGGGCTTCTCTCCATTCTCTCATGATATCTCCTCTCTCACATTTACAACTGCATCTAGAAAGATCTCTGCACTTATCACACTGCTCCCTTCTGGTAGAAGATAGCACAGCATTCGGACCCTCTCTGCTAGACAGTCACAGTTTCACCTCACATGCTGTCAGATTCCTGTAACACACACAGTCTTACTATGAATGCACATTTTGGACAGCACTGTGTTTCTCTACACACTCATTGCAATATTTGCAAATTGTATTAAAAAACCTCTGCTAAAATTATTATAAAACTGCTGCAAAAAATACACACTGTAGGTTGGAATCTTGCCTCCCACTAGATATAATTCTGTATGTATATATCAATGTGCTGACCAACATTACATTTGTCCTGGAAGATGTCTTAGTCTATTTAGACAAGCAGAATTTTTATTTATTAGAGTTTGTATTTCTTGTATGTTTATTGTATGTTTTTCATTGCACTTGTGTTCTTTGTTGCACCTGGTCCTGGAGGAACGTTCATTTCAATATGTGCTGTGCTCTATATACAAACCGGATTCCAAAAAAGTTGGGACACTAAACAAATTGTGAATAAAAACAATGCAATGATATGGAGATGGCAAATGTCAATATTTTATTCGCAATAGAACATAGATGACAGATCAAAAGTTTAATCTGAGTAAAGGTAACATTTTAAAGGAGAAATATGTTGATTCAAAATTTCACAGTGTCAACAAATCCCAAAAAATTTGGGACAAGTAGCAATAAGTGTCTGGAAAAAGGAAATTGAGCATATAACGAACAGCTGGAAGACCAATTACCACTAATTAGGTCAATTGACAACATGATTGGGTATAAAAAGAGCTTTTCAGAGTGTCAGTGTCTCTCTGAAGCCAAGATGGTAAGAGGATCACCA
>BRDA01077899.1:0-16358 GCA_036984385.1 Crenuchus spilurus
TCGCTTTCACTAGCACTTTCACTTTCGGTCAAAGGTATTGACTGACCTCTTCTTCTATGGTAGCATCTAGGAGATGCTACGACTGCAGCGCCCCTAGCGGTGTGGCATAGTTGAACAAATTTATGCTACTCGTTACTTGGAATTTTACTCGTTACCCGGAAAAAAATATTCAGAGATCTCAACTCGTTACCTGGAATACTCGTTAGGAGGGATGCTCGTAAGTAGGGTTACCACTGTACTGTATAAATAAATAATGCCTGTGCCTTAAAATGTAATGATTAATGTTGAGCATCAATTTGTGTTCACCACAATTGATGAACCTGCTACACACACACACACACACACACACACACACACACACACACGGCCTCAAACTGTAGACAAATCTTTGTTTCATTAAGAGTCTCTCTCAGAAATAGCAGAACTGTTTCCAAAAATATCAGCCACGTGTTGCTGTTGCACTAATCGATTTCAATTTGGTCCAATTGGATTTCACTTCTAACGCATATAAACAGCACGAGGAACCTAATGGAACCTGGACCAGGTCGTCTGTGGACAAAATGAGATTAATGGTTCCAGTTGAGCTAAAGAACCAAACGCAGCACAAAGAAAGTTTGCTGAAGGTGGCTGACGGGAGCCAGGGGGGCTGTGTAATGCCGTGGAAAGCAGAAAATGAGTGTTTAGTTCATTCCTGGCTCTGTAGCTGATCAGTAGAGCTGCCCTGAGGGCCGGTCATTAACCACATCCCCCAGCGGAAGACTGAACATCCAGATCTCCTCCATTACAGGATGTTAAGTGAAAACAAGCAGGAAGCACAGAAGTAGCATAGCACGGTCCTGAAGCCTCAGAGAATTAGTTTTAGTTCACAAAGTTACTTTAAGAGTAGTCAGCAGTTTAGCTCTTTTACAGCTGCTGGAGTCATTCTAACAGATTCTCTAAATGTACAGATGATTAAATCATTTAATGTAAATCTTGAGCTGCTTATGAATATGCTTTGTAATGGTTTTGATGAGAGTTAGGTCTAAAATGTATTTTAAATGTTGGTATGACTAGTGCGTCTCAAAAAATTAGAATATGGGGAAAAGTTTAATTGTTCATAATTTAATTCAGAAATATATAATGAATTACATATTTTATATTTATTGCATTTAACACACAATTTCAAGTCTTTATTTTACTGTTTCAGTAGAGAAAATATGATGCAGTCCTGTAGGGTTTCTCCTAAAATTGTACATGACGGAGTGCCCTGGTAGGTGCCCTTCTGATTGAGAAGTGCCCCTGCCCTTGAAACATCCTGAATTCACCACTGATTCAGACAGTATCAATATTAAATCAGACAGGAATCAAACCACATTTAATGTCACATCACATTTACAGATCAGTTTGCTAGGGAGCATAAAGATTGGACACTGGAGCAATGAAAGAAGGTGTTGTGGTCTTGTGGTGTAATGAGTTCAGATTTAACCTGTTCCAGAGTGATGGGAGCATCAGGGTAAGAAGAGAGGCGGCTGAAGTGATGCACCCATCATGCATAGTGCCTACCGTACAAGCCTGTGGGGGCAGTGCTATGATATGGGGTTGCTACAGTTGGTCAGGTCTAGGTTCAGCAGCATTACGTGCCTAAAGAATAAGGTCAGCTGACTACATGAATATACTGAATGACCAGGTTATTCCATCAATGGATTTCTTCTTCCCTGATGGTGCAGGCATATTCCAAGATGACAGTGTTAGGATTCATTGGGCTCAAATTGTGAAAGAATGGTTCAGGGAGCATAATACATCATTTTCACACATGGATTAGCCACCACAGAGTCCAGACCTGAACCCCACTGAGAATCTTTGGGATCTGCCGGAGAAGACTTTGTGCAGTGGTCCAAATCTCCCATCATCACTACAAGATTTTGAAGAAAAATTCATGCAGCTCTGTATTACATATACACATGTAAATATATACATAGTATTGGTTTAATTTGATGCCACTTTACATGTAATAAATATAAAATATGTCTGTTCACATTTTTTAATTATATAATGAACACAAATAAACTTTTTCCAATTTTCAAATTCTTGGAAATGTACTAATATTTGCATTGTACTGTACATACTGTGACATCTGCTTCCTATCACCACCACTTTAAATCTAAGGATGTTAGTTCCTCTAGAATTGAACATTTCACATCAGACTTCTCTGAACGACAGTGTCTACATCCTAGTGACTTCTTTTATGTTGAAATGTTGAGATTTCACTGGAAGACCAGCAGGAAATGATAACATATACTATCTGATGATTCTCTCAGTGCTTCTTGTACTCTTAAAAGCGCTTATGTTCTCCAAAAGTTCTGCCGGTTGGGTTGCATCTTTTACATTTGTAAAAAGCTGCACAGCTGGAAGAAATAAGAAACCAGACTGTGAAGCCATTGATGCAGTCCAGCGCAAAATGCTAATCAAAGGCACCATTATCAGTTGTCAGTTTCTATCTGGTAGCCGTCCATTGATCAGCAGACCCACAGCCGAGGGAATTCAGTGGATCCTGCCGGATTTGCTGAGTGTTTTCATTAGTTTCGACTTATGTGCTGCTTGTGAAGCTCCCGCTGAGGTCAGCTGGGTGTGTTATGTGAGGTTTTATGAGACTGTGGTCTCTGTAAGTGACCTTCTGACCCCTTCTGATCCCGTTTTTTAGTTAGTTCATTTTTAACAGAAGAGATAATCACAGAAACAGAAAAGTAAATGAGCTCTGGGAGACACAAAGCAGTTAGCTCGTAAGTTAACCTTGTCCAGTAGAAGTAGGCTAAGGGATATTCTTATCGGACCATCCTCATTTTGGGAATTTCTTGGGTAGAACAATCTGAAAAAGGTTGAGTCAGGAAGGAAAAATTCAGAGCATTCATATTGGATATGAATGAAAATGAAGATGCTGGAGCTGGATTCATGAAATTTGATTGGCCTGTTTATCAAAATCCAAAAATATCAAACCTGGTGCAGATCTGGCATTTACGTGCAGCCAAAATACCACGTCTAGCACGCTTGACCCAAACACTCAACCACCAATTTGACAATGAGATATAGTTCAAAATCTGGATAACAGCTTGCTTCTGGGCCATCATTCCAACAAGTTAAAGACAGACTTTGTGGTCAGTACCGGTGCTAGGCATGAGTGTGCCCTAAGCACAAATGCTTTGTGTGGCCCCATCCTGCCTCCCCCCACCTCACTCCGTATGACTTAAGTGGTGCCCCCATTGACGTTTTGGGCCCCATCCACAGTACCTGATTCACGTGGGTGGAGCACCAGCCTTGTCTGTGATTCAGTGGTTTTCCACAAATCAGGATTCCTCAGTTAAGCCTGATAACATAAGCCCAAAATCCAACATGTCCAATAGAAAAAGAGCCTGATAAGTTCGGGCCATGTCAGTGTTACAGTCTGCTGGATGTCCCCTTAAAGTTATTTCATAGATTATTCCTTTCATACAGATTTATGCCAAGGTTTGTGGTTAAAATCAATTTTTAATTGAGATTTAAGTTTAAATCAGTGAAATCTTTTCTCGTTTTCAAATTTTTTAGAAAACATTTTAAGAAAATAATGAAAAGGTAACATGTGGATGTATGCAATAGATATGCATGTGTGATGTGTTAGAGTTAAGTTTTGCATATAGAAATTGTGCTGAATAAATACTTGTTTACGTTTGCTAATTGGAGAAGAAAAAAAATATTTAGTTGAAATATATTAAACTTTTGCACATGGCTGCAATTCATTCAAAAGATATTAGTGAATGTAAACAGCAGTCAGTCAATGAATTGCAGACAGTAACTGTTCACATGAGGTCATACTGTGAATATTAGCACAGCTGGGATTATCTCTGAATGAATCACGGCCACAGTGACAGTCGAACAGCACAACCTTGAGAATGTTGAGTGTGTATACATGCACTTAATAATCAGATTATAATTAGATTTCTGCAGTTATCTGATTATTGGTCATGTGAGCAGCATACTCAGACGTCTTAGAGCATGGCCGAGAAGTTTGATAAAGAAATGGATTTTCTTTATCTCGTGAGATGACAACAAAACACATTTGGGGCATCACTGAAGCTCCACATGTTTGAAGAAATGAAAAATATTCTTCAGCTTCTACAAGGCAAAAATTCTAATGGAGACACTTGAAGGTCACAGATAAAACAGAGGTTTTAAAATAAATTTCCACAGTTAGCTCCGCCCCTACAATCTGATTGGCTGAGAGACATTCTAGTAGCACCGATATGGACGATATTCCACTCTCTGACTGGAGCTCTTTAAGTATTACTCCGCCACATACACATATTAGTTTTTTAATATGTTAGTGATTAACGTCACATGCTTCACGTGAGTTTACTGACTGGTTAAAAAGTAAAAATCTGATTACTGTAGACACATTTTTTAATGATCTGATAAGTGCATGTAAATACATTAAACAGATTTCTGCAGTGCTCAGATTATTAAGTGCATGTAAACACACTCAGTGTCAAATTATTAGTCAAGGCTGAGGCAAAGATCTGAATGACACTGCAGGTTGTTATTCCACGTATTACCACATTTAGACAACATTGTGTATTTGTTTATACAAAGAAAACAAGTTTTATAAAAATCAAATCATTCATTTTGTACAAAAATGTGGTGCTCTGGTTAATATTCCGTTTATGAAGCCACTCTACTTCACAAGTCTCCTTGTTATACAGAATGACTAGACACCTGCCAGCCAATCAGAAGAGAGTATTTCTCATCTCCAGGGTTTAATAGAATTTAATGACTGTCTTTATCAAAACATTTGTGATTTGTTGAAGCAATATTCAGTCATATAATGATCAGTATGTGCAGATTTAATACCTGCTATTTCAGCTTCTTCCAACACCCTCAGAAGCTAGAAATAATGTAAATGAGGCCGGTATGGAATCTCATAATAAATGGCACCTCTCACCTAAAAGAACACATCTTCCAACAACGAAACGCATTAAGCAGCTCCTCCACATCTGAATCTCCGCAAACAGAGGCCACTTTCATCCTGAGAGGTGAATGCTAATGTTCACATGCTAAGAGCTTAATGTCTGAGATCAGAGCTGACCTGCTGCCGCGCTTTTACTTCCCCTTTAGACATCAAAGAAACATCCAAAACTGACAATCATATAAATATATACTCTTTCACACACTTTTAGCATCTGAGTAAACACATTTTAAACATTCTCAAATGTAACAAAACCTTGTCGCAGTGCTTTATTGACATATTTACACCCTGAAAATAAATACTCTTTTCTGATTGGTTGGCTGGTGTCTATTCATTCTGTATAAGTGGAAGCTCATGTTAATATAAAACCAAGTGTATCATATTGCATAGGTGAGTTTAGATTTCTCAAAATTGACTATAAACAGTCACAGGGGACCACAGTCCCAGACATCACAGATGCCATGTGACAGGGTTTGCTGCATATAAAATAAGTGAGCACACCAGTCAGTTGTAGCAGAGCGTAAAACCATCATCAAGGGCAAAGCATGTGACCTGACTGATCTCCAAAAGGACATGATAACAGGGTACCAGGTGAAGTGTGGTCGCATCTCAGAAACCCCCCAACTGTGGGATGCTCTAGATCTGCTACAGTGAAGGTGCTGAGAATGGGCTTCTCATACATTGAGCCTCCCAACTGCAGAACAGTGGTGCCCCACTTGCCACTGATGCCAGAGAACAATGACTCTGGCTAGAGGTGCAGGGAATAGTAATCATAGTAAATATCCACTGATGGCCTGTGATAGAGTAGCTACAACCAGTAAGACATTTACAAAAGCTGATGTTTAGATTGCTTATCATGCTTTCTTCATCAACATAAATACACAAAAACTCCATTCACCATTATACAGACCCTTACTTAAAAATCAGCTGGGCTGACACACTCTCAATGTGTCTGAATTAAGGACATTTCTACCAGGAATGAATGGAACATTCTTTCAAAAATGCCTCAGATGTGAGTGTGTGTGCACATATATGAGCATTATTGCCTTATGGTTCCCACCAATGTTCATGTGCTCTTATAACAGTACAACATCTCCCCCTGCTGTCCACACTTAGCAATGCAACCCATTCTTTCTTTTTTATATTTTTAAAATGAACTTTATCATTGTAAAACACAAACACACACATGCAACAAAACAAAAACTATATAAAGGGTTGATAAGGGGGGGGGGGCAAGGGCAGCTTGTAAAGGAAAACTAAACCTGCTACACTGCTCAAAAAAATAAAGGGAACACTAAAATAACATCATAGATCTCAGTGAATAAAATATTCCAGTTGAAAATCTTTATTTATTACTTAGTGGAATGCGTTAAGAACAAAATAACATAAAAATGATCAATGTACATCAAAATTATTAAACCGTTGAGGTCTGGATTTGGAATCATACTCAAAATCTCTTACCACCCTCATGGAGTCTGTTTCTGACAGTTTGAGCAGAAACATGGATATTAGTGGCTGCTGGAGGTCATTTTGCAGGGCTCTGGCTCTGCTCCTCCTGTTCCTCCTTGCACAAAGGAAGAGGTAACGGTCCTGCTGCTGGGTTGTTGCCCTCCTACGGCCCCCTCCATGTCTCCTACTGTACTGGCCTGTCTCCTGGTATCTGCTCCATGCTCTGGACACTGTGCTGACAGACACAGCAAACCTTCTTGCCACACCTCGCATTGATGTGCCATCCTGGATGAGCTGCACTACCTGAGCAACTTCTGTGGGATGTAGACATCGCCTCATGCTGCCTCTATGGTGAGAGAACTGAGAGAATGCAAAAGTGACCAAAACATCAGCCAGAAAGGATGAGAACAGAGAAAAGGTCTGTGGTCACCACCTGCAGAAACACTCCTGTATAGGGGTTGTCTTGCTAATTGCCTCTCATTTCTACCTGTTGTCTGTTCCATTTGCACAACAGCAGGTAAAATTGATTCACAATCAGTGTTGCTTCCTAACTGGACAGGTTGGTTTCACAGAAGTGTGGTTGGCGTTTATTTTTTTTAAGCCGTGTACATTCAAATCAGCCCGCTTTCTTTTAAAGAAAACAAATTTCAATTTCAGTTCAGTGAAAACTTTATTTTGTTTTCCCTCATTGGATCACAACTGTATGCTAGTTCCAAGTTTTTTGGAAATATGCAAATATGGAATGATGAAGCTAGGATCAATACAACAGACATGTCGGTAGTGTTTTTTTGTTTTGTCTTTAAATAAACTTCTATAATATAGATTTCCATTCAACCGTATATAAAATATTTTATTGCGAACACCTTTAAAATCATCCCCACCTTAAAATAATGATTTTTAATAAGAAAAAGAAGGCAACTGTACATGATATTTGGATATACAAGCAACCAATTCACCATAAAACACAAAACATAAATGTGCCAGCGCTTACACCGCCAGGTAAATGACCCGTTTTTGGACATTTCAGTAGGCTGAGGCCAGTGACTGGACCCCCTGTACTCTATCCTATAAGAACAAACCAAAACAAAAACAAACCAAAAATAAACAACAACAAAAAAATGCTTCATCTGAAGCAGTTACACTTACAGTTTTACATGTTAAAGGTACAATAAGCAGATTTTTTTCCTATTCAGCCTGACAGAATAATCTAAATAAAAAGCTAGTACACATTAATGATTACACAGAAAGAAGCAAAAGGCTCTTAAATGGTCAATGAGCTGGAAAAATACTCCCAACTTTTGTGGTGTGACCAGCTGTGAGCCAAACAAACAAGCAAAAACATTCCTTTATGTACCTTTAACCAGGAAGTTATTGCTTATAGTTATGTCGGACTTAAAGGTACGGTCTTTTTGAAAGTGCTTGAGTTGCTGGTCACTTAAAGAAGAGTTCACAGACTTAGCAGTTGGATTTAGCCAAAGTGAGCGAAAAAGAGCCGAGAGCAAAGACGATGGCTTATGCCGCTCATCTTAAATGTGCTGGGTTATTGTTTTTTAAGCCTAGAATAATGTAACAGGTTTTAATGGCTGTTTGAGGTGCTAAGCCCAGGTTATACTTCATTCGCATGCATTTTATTTATCGTATAGAAAACACTTGTTAGAGATTTAGAACCAACCTGTAATCTTGTACAGACATAGCATACAGTGAACAAGACTTCTGATGATTCCCTGTACAAAAGCCTTCCAACTCCGTTATAATAGACGTCAACAATTAAGCAGCTAAAATCAAAACTTCATTTGAAGCAGAATCTCGTGGGCCGTGTCTAACGGTGCAGTGACTCTGAACTGTTTACTCATCGCAAAGGCAAACTATGACAAGACAAACATGCATTTGGCCGAGTGAAATCAAGAGAAAAGCGTCAAAATAAAGCTTAAACAGAAGCCGTGTTCCTGCAGACCTTTGAGATTCACTGAAATTTCCACTCAAATCTAGGACAATAAAGTCCTTCTACCCACATATACACAGCAGCTCAGACACACAGAATGCACAACATATGAAGGTAAACTCATTAAATTGGCTGGAAATGTATGAATAGCACACTCCAGCAGTGTAAGGCAAATCACTAATTAAAAGGTGACTTCAAATGTATTGTATATGCATCAATGTGGGACTTTCAAGCCCGATATGGTAACTGATAAACAACTGATACCAATATTACACTGATCATTTAAAATCCTATAAATGTACAATTCTTGTGTAAATGATCATCTATAGTGTCAGTACAGGGTCAATAAGAGTACTTTAGTATTTCTGATCACAATAATTTAGTATACATGCCACAGATATGTTTGCATCCCTAAAAACAAATAATCTGAAACACTAACACATGAACGGAAAAAAAGAAAAGATGCGAAGGCCTCATTTCTTCAAAACACAAATCATTCAAGGCTCACTAGCTCAGATTTAACCCCGAGAGTGTCTTGATTTCTTAGTAAAGCAGACAAAGTGAAGATCCTTTGTTCCTTATCTACTGAACAGGTATCTAGTTTAGAAATACAACAGGACTGTCTTATAAAATCAGACATTTTTTGTTGCACACAGGCTTTTATGTCTACACAATGATGTCTGAAACCTGCTGTCCTTTCCTCTCCAGTTACACAGCAGTGACCAAACCAAGGCTCTCACTGGCCACAACTTCAACTTGATCTGTAAACAAGTCAGAGTTACTTCCTCTGAAACTCTGCTCCAGACGTGTAATAGGACCTCATTCTGTGAGTGGAGATCACATAGCCGACACTAGAGGACAAAGCACAAGTAAAAGAAATCTTAACACGTTCTGTGAAACGGTTCTCAGGCTAGTAGGACAGTTTTTCCATCTTGAAACGGCATGTGGTATCTCGCACAATGGCTCAAAGTCCAGCTGTACGGACTTCTAAAGAAAGGAAAAAATATTTATAATGTACAAGTAAAGGAAAACAAAACATTCGAAACAAGAACAGTGTGAGGCTCAACTCAGCGGAGCATTAAAGGTAGAGGTGGGTAATCCAGGTCCAAAAAGTAAAAATCCATCCCAGGATTTTGCTCCAACTTCATGTGCGTCTCTGCTGTGGCAGAACCAACAAGGCAGTTGAAACAAAATCCCGGGATGGATTTTTACTTTTTGGACCTGGATTACCCACCTCTGACTAAAGGCCACATAGCATTCAAGTGTCTAAAGCACATGTGTAGAAGTCCAGTCCTGGAGGGCCGGATTCCTGCAGAGTTTTGTGAACTTCCTGATCAAACACACCTGATTCAGCTCAGCAGGTAATGAGCAGGTTTAATTGTAGGGTCAGAGCAGAGAAATCACTCTGCAGGAATCTGGCCCTCCAGGACCGGAGTTTGACACCCCTGGTCTAAAGAGAAAACGTGATGGAGTCTAAATTTACACCACCAGTCAAACATGTTTAGTGTTTTGTTTGCTTCTTTAGTTCAGAGCTACAGGTCTAATGTAGCTGAATTAACAGAGGCTTATATCTCACGCCCTACCAAATTCACTGGAAATTATCAGTGGGGGAAGAGTCCTTTCTGGGAGTCTACTACCTATGCAGTAGCATTGCATTTTGGCAAAAAGCAGCTCACTCCACCAGGGAAAATAATACATTAGTTCAGTTTTTATAGCCCCAAAAGGTAAAAAACACTTTTTTTTACAGCAAAAGGTCAAAAGGCTCATTCGGCTCAACTTCACTTCACAGATCGTGAGTTGGTACACAAAGCCTCAAATTGCATGCAGCCGTTACATACCAGCAATCGCATGTTGACTTGCTTTTGTGGTTTCTGACAATGTATGAGATACCATCTATAACAGGGGTGTTAAACTCCAGTCCTGGAGGCCCGATTCCTGCACAGTTTGGCGATCTTCCTGATCAAACACACCTGATTCAGCTCAGCAGGTAACAACCAGGTTTAATTGTAGTGTCAGAGCAGAGAAATCACAAAACTGTGATGTACACCAGCCAGTTTAACACCTCTGGTGTATAAACTAATGGGAAAAAAAATCAAGTTTCATAATGTGATGGTTGATGCCTCAATTTTCCACGTGTCTTCTTAAATTCAATTAGGTTTGGCAATTTCAACATCTCAAAAATTTCTCTCATTTGATCATTTTACTAGTAAATATAAGCATTAAACAACCATGCAGGGATGTAGAGAGGAATCATGGAAATGTGTGTACAGGTGTGGAGTTGTGTGTCACATCTATGCATCAGATCACTTATTTGGTTGTTACCGTACATCAACAGATCGTTGGATTTTTACATCCCTTGTATAAACATGGACAAAAATTAAGGCGTTTATCTACTCATCATACAGTCAGACACCACATTAGCTCGGCTCAGGCATTTTACACTGTGCTGATTGGTGGAGTATAAACGTATTTGATTACATTAGCCTTGTAACTGCAGTCTGACACTAAAAGAACTTCAGACACCAATCACTAATGAACTCAACATTTAGGCTAAAGGGAGAAAACGTCAAAATGAGATTTTTTTGCCAAAATATCGCCTTAATTGGAACAGCCGGATTACTCTGTGGCTTTGTTGTGGCTCACTTTACCAAGACTGACCAGGATCTGTGAGTAGTGACCCGGGTCACTTCACTAATTTAATGGGAAGTTAAATCTTTAACGTTCTGAACTGTAACCAAATGCTTACTGACGTCCAAAACGAGTCTGCTTTTAAGATCAAGTGTAAGAGCACATAAAGGAGTCACATTCAGTGCAGTTATGGCCTCAAAACAAAGAAAATCAGAACGAATAACCAACAAGACCAATGCTGTCATGTAACAGTTTGCAACACAGACTACAGATATCAGGAAATATTTTTTACATGTAAAATTGTGTTTATCTTACACTTTAAAATGAGTCTAGTCTACTCTGCATGCAGAATAGCTTTTGATATCTTTAGCGTCGTTTTGAAATATGCAACACAGACAGAACGAGTTATTAACGTCCAATCACCTCACTCGGGGAGGAGACAGATCACAATAAAGCATAAATAACTGAACATATGATTCAACTTTACTCAACACCACAAATACCAGGCTGCACAGTTCAGCAGGGATTATGAACTCACTGAGCACCCAGACACATGTAGGTGTCTAAACCCAAACCAAGAACACCCACCTAGAACTGTTAGCACAAAGACAGAGCATTTTGTGACACTGGAACCCTATGAACAGAGTCAAAAACATGGCTAGTAGATAGACAGCAAAGCCTTAGTGGGCAGTGCATGTATGAGGGGGTGGGGATGGGAGAAAAGACATATTTCATAAAGTAAGAGCACATATTATAGTGAAACATGTAACCAAATGTTGCACACTGATCAATATAAGATGGAATTAATCCAGGCTTCTCCCACAGATTACAGCTGTTGATATTCTGGAAAAATCTAGATTATTTTGTAGTTTAACTGATGTTAGTATGGTAGCAAATTCACTGAGGAACAAATGAGCTAGAGCATCATTAGGTTGATGATTTTTCTGAAGCTTCCCAAATGTAGCTGCTACAAAAGAGAAGATGCATTTAGAGGCTATTACAGGGAGTTCCACCTGGGAGTGCTGCGGAGTCAATAAGAAGGAAAGTTTTCTAAAAATGGAAGCAAAATGCTAAATTAACAGCCATTTCAGTACGGAACTGATAATAGTTTAGTTTTTCCAATACAGTGTTAAATAATATACCGGTCACCAATATATTGTACATCCCCATCAGTACACATCAAGTAAGTGTATTTATACATGTGATAAATTCCCTTTCTTCATGAACCAAGTGATTTCAGACAGCGTTCCACTATCTGGATCACACGCACTCACCTGACGCACTTAATCATCATTCAGCTCTTACAGAACAGGCTGCTTCGTGGGCTTTAGTAAGAAACAAGAAACGCGTGAGAATCAGCTTGGATCGGATTCAACTGCACCAGTCGACAAATTCAAATTAGGAAGGCCATCGCATGACTGATTTGATGTTGCTCCTGAAAACATGACGGCTCCAATTATGTGATACAAGACTAGGCAATGATTTCACGCCAAACAAAGCAATTCAAGTGACACAGCATTATATTCATGAAGGCTAAAAAATAAGGCAAAAAACATGATGTAAGTGAAATTCTTGTCTGAGACTACAACAGTGCGAACCTTTGGTAATGCATAGTTCTGTTTCCCTACTCCACAAGTAATTCTTCCAAGGATTTTCTTTTGAGTTTTTAAAAATAAGAAGAATGATGGAGCTAGAAAACAAATGGCTATTTCCAACCTCTCTCTTCAGTTTTGGTTCACTAACGATTCCTTCCCCATGAGTTCTCGTTTTGGCTTACGGCAAAGTTGATCAGTCCTTGATCTGTTTTAAACAAAAACAGAACAAAGTCTCCGTCTGTCCAGGAGAGTGCAGTGGCAATGCAAACACCGAAACCCTGCAGTCAGAGAGAGAATGACAGTGAAGGCAGTTAAATAGCTAGTGATGTGCGTATCTCTCTCTCTCTCTCTCTCTCGTTTTTTTCTCCTCAGGGGAGGAATGGCTCGTCCTCCTCTTCCTCTGCGACAGCAGGGCCAGGGTCACTCAAGCAGCGGAGGAGTCGTTGCTGTTCTTTTCCCTCCTCCATCTCTCCTTTATCCTCTTTTGCTCCTTCCTTTTGAGGCTTCATCATCAGGCCTTCTTCTTCTGGCTCTTGTGAGACACGGCTGGCTGGCTTGCCGAACTCATCCACCATGCTGACTGAGTCGGGGGTCTGAGGAGAGGCCAGGTCCACTTTAATGGAGGGGATAGCTTCTGCATCAGCTGCCGGCTTGATACTCCAGGCTTGAGGGTCTGGAGTATAACACACACAAATGAAAAATTATTAAAAAAAAAAAAAAACTTATAAAAAAAATTTAACTGACCCTAAATATTCTGCTTTTGTACAACTGCACTATAAACCAGCTTCAATCAGTCACATATCAATTTGTTAAAGTTAATATAATTAAATGTCACATAAGGGGCATTTCTACATTTTGGGGGGGGGGATACTACTGGTGAGCTTAACTACAGGTCTTGTCCTTTATAGCCTAAAGATAAGCGGGGAGTATATTTTTTTGCAAGTATGTTAGCACTGCCAAAGTTATTCTTTGTTTACTATAACACAACTAGTGCTTTACGAGATGTTCTGTTGTTTTCTGTGAACGTAAGGACAATAAAAATAGTTATTTAAATACAGAAACAGTGAGTGCGATGTGTTCTGCCTACACTGCTGTGAGATGCGCGTACAAGCAAGCCGGATTCTAGCGGGGAGTCAGAATTCGGCACAACACCGGTGCTATTTTCTGAGCGGGTTCAATTTCAGACGATGGAGATTTGTGTTTTAGCCAGCGCTCCATGTTTGCATGCCACAAGTTCTTATCAGTGACTGTGTTGGTTCTGAAAGTTGACTGAGAGAAACGCCTCTAAAGCAGAAGGTTCTCGTAGCTCTGTGTCAGAGGAAGTATGAGCGCGGTTAGTGCAGCGTCCAGTACGGAAGTCGGTCCGCCCGACCATCCGCCCGTCTCACAATCCAAACCGAGCGAATGTTTTGCTGAACGTTTTCGCTGTAATTGTGTGCGGGAGTTTCCCGCATTATTAAGGCTAAAATTGTGGGAATTGAAGAAATAGTGCGCAATTCCCACAATCTCACAATGAACTTCAGGCCCTGCAATGTTATATACATACAAATGTTTTTAATGGTAGACAACACACCTTGTTCAAAAACTTTTATATGTCTAATTAATGTATTAATCATAAGATATTTCCTGTATGTATAAATCAGGGGTTGACTGACAAAATCCAACATTTAGCATTTGAATTTTTCATTCATCTGTGTGAATAACTGATGCAAACATCAAACATAGACAATACACTGCCCCAATGTTCTGCCCACAGTACTTTGTGATTGATAGAAAAGTGGACCACTTTTGGAGTACATTCTCAGGTTTTTAGCATCTGTATAAGGCACAAAGCACTTTCTAATAATAAAATATGTTAATTTAATGTAAGTTGAGAGTTGATGCTAAATTTACAATAACGGTAAATGCATATTGGTCCCAAATACTCAGCATTATTAATCACTAATAATTCAGTATTGCTATCAGCAGTAAAAAAAAAAGTAAGACACTATACTTTAAAAAAGACATAAAATGTCACTTTATGTGTAATGAATATAAAATATAAATAAGTCAAATAACCTTTTTTTATTATCTTATTTCTGGAGATGCACCATGTAATTATTATTATATTGACTGAAATTAGATGATTCAGGACTGAATTCAGGACTTATATACAGACACAGATATATACTGATTCAGGACTGAAGCTGAGCAGCCCTTATATAGAGTATAGAAGTGTTTTTCTGTTAAAACTTTGCAGAAAAGAACAGTTTGGCTCACCAGAAGCCAGTCGGGCTCGGGCGATGGTCGGAGAATCAGGGGGTGGTGCTGGCACTGTGAGATAATTACTCATCTGTGATATCTGAAAGCACAGACACATACCTATGATCATTTTCACTGTAGACTCAGGAAACAGCAAAACTGCTGAATATTTTAAATTGTATGTCTATCATGTCTTACAACTGTAATACAAAGATTTATTTTTATTGTGAATGTTAGCAAACTGAGTTAAAACTAAAATTAAGCTGAACTGTCAAAAATTAAGTGAAATCAAAGCAAAGCCAATTAACATCACATTTTCGCATGTTTTTTTTTGGGATGTAGAACATCCTCGCTCTCTTGCAACCTCACCTTCTTCTCCAGCTCCTTCATCTTCTTCCTCTTGATAAGGACCTCATTCCAGCCATCTTCGTATGGGTCAATGATTAGCGTGTGCCTGTTGTAGGACTGCAACTGCAGAGCAGCAAAACAATAAATAAATAATAAGTAAATACAGTCGCAAGCAGCGATTGAATATTTGGATATTAAAAAAATATATCTGCATAAAAAAGTACAAAAATAACTGTTTTCCATTTATTAATACTTAAAGAATGTTAAAGCGGACTACAATAGCTTCTGTCCACCTTAAAAATGTGGCAAAAAAAAAAAAAAACCCAGACCACTCTTGCTCCCACTCTGCAACTGCTCCCATCAGTATCTGTGCCAGATTTGTGCCTGTATGACAGAGACACTGTGTCTGTAGCACAGGACTTTGTATCTCACACTGCTGTGATGTAAGCCGTCACATTCAGATAGCTTACCTTTGCCCTAAAAGTAATGTTCTCAAAACAGAATTTATTAACAGATGATCTGAAAGTACTGAAACAATGCAAATTCTAATAAGTACGTATTGTTTGATGAAGGGGGAAGCCATATTTAGCCCACACATCAAGACACTCGAGTTGGCTGTGCTCTGATCAATTCTGTCCAGGCTGCACGGTTTGCAGTAGTGGTTATACCGTTCATGCTGTTTTGTTTCTTGTTTCACAGCTTCCGAGTAATGTTAATCTGATCATTTAAGAATATTTTTAAGACCTGTCAAAATCATAAGACATTGTAAGGTCTAAAATTCAGACAATTTGAGATTATTTAAGGACCTGTGGAACCGTATTAAAACACAGCTCTAATAGTTTAGTGGACTCACTCTCTGTCGCGTCTTCTGCAGGTTGTTGCGTAGAATCTTCCGGATTTCCTCCTCCCGACCTTTGGACAGCTGAGGCAGAGCTCTCTCTGAAGGAGGCTTCTTGGGCTGGATATTTCTAGAAGAATATACAAAGGATTGAATAGTTAACACAAACATTCATCAATTTTCCCCTGGCTTCATCTAGTTTTAGGTGAACACTATACTTCTAAGGCCTGAAGAAGGAAGGCGAAAGGCTCTTACTGCATAGAGACGGTGGAGGGCATGGCAGATGGCAGCTTGGCGCCTCCTCCACTCTCAACGAGCTCAATGGCCTGCTTCATCTCCATTTTG
>BRDA01077913.1:0-19144 GCA_036984385.1 Crenuchus spilurus
GCTGGTCACCAGCATCCCCAGCAAAGACCAGCAAAAACATGTTCAAAACACAACAAATCCAGCATCATGCTGGTTTGTGCTTTTTTTTTTTTTTTCAGCAGGGCCGTCTCTCTCTCTCACTCTCTCCCTCCCTCCCCCACAGACAGAACACCAATCAACAGCAAAGGCAGACAACAACTCAAGCCAATGAAAACAACTCTAACTTATGAGTCTCATTTTCAGTATTTTAACCTTTGTTACATACAGTTTTAACCTATGAACTTTATACTCCTTTTACCTTTTAAACATATTAAGGCACTTTTTTTAAAGATTTTAAACATTTTAAAACATAGGCACTTTATGAAATAAAATAAAATAAAAGTAAAACCCAAAATTCACCAGCAGCTACATATACAACCCATGCTCCTGAAGGACAAGGCTAGAATGCACAGGTTCGGACCATCACCTAACTACCTGGATTCTGGACTACCTCACAAACCGTCCACAGTATGTGAGGACACGAGGCTGTCTGTCTGATACAATTGTCTGCAGCACGGGGGCTCTACAAAGAACAGTTCTTGCTCCTTTCTTGTTCACTCTCTACACTGCTGACTTCAAGTACAGCTCTGCCAGCTGCCACCTGTAAAAGTTCTCAGATGACTCTGCTATTGTCGGCCTCATCAGTGATGGTGACATAGTACAGAGAACTGATGCAGGACTTTGTGAAATGGTGCCAGAAGAACTTCCTGCAGATCAACGCAGGAAAAACTAAAGAACTGGTGGTTGACTTCCGCAGGACCAAACACTCTCCTCCGGTGCTTGTGAACATCAAGGGCACAGACTTTGAGAGAGTGAGTACTTGAGTGTCCACCTCAATAACAAGTTGGACTGTACTGATAACACAGCTGTTCTCTACAAGAAAGGTCTGAGCAGATTTTTACTGAGGAGACTCTGGTCCTTTGGTGTGCGGGGACACTCCTGAGGACTTTCTTCAATGCCGTGGTGGTATTAGCCATCTTTATGGAGTGGTCTTCTGGGGCAGCAGTACCTCCACTGCTAACAAGAAGAGAATGAATAAGATCAGCAGGAAGCCCAGCTCTGTCCTGGGGTGTCCTCTTGACACAGTGGAGGTGGTGGGAGACAGGAGAATGAGGACTAAGTGTAGTGTAAGGAGGAACTGAAAGAGACACTAAGGGAGTTCAGGTCTCACACCCTGATGAGATAAGGCAACTCTCAGACTCCACTCAGGGAGCCCTTTTTGCATAGAGACAAAGCTAGGGTCCTGGCGTAAAAAGCCTCAAAGATGTCCCACAGTCATAGTAGCTCCTTTATGACCAGGTCTCTCAGATCAAAAGTCCACCCCTTGTAGTTAACCACTCTTCATATCACTAGTGGAGACTTGAAGTCTGGGTCAAGGAATTTACATCTCTACACATCTTCTAGCAAGTCACATGGAATCTAAAGAAGAGGAACGAAATGTCCATATAAATTTATTTTATATAACACCAAGCTGAAAAGCTACCTACCTTAAACAATGTAACTTTGGGAAAGCTTTCATTTGATACTTTGTTTGACTAGGTTAACAGCTTTCAAGCAAAATCTGTGAACAGCTGGACAGTTCATCTAGACACAAGGAAACACCATATATGGACCAACAGTTCCCCCTCTGAGATAGCTGAGGGCACAACAATTTAATTACACACCCAGAGGAAGTAAAAGTTTTCTAAAATGAGTTTGCATACCTATGTAATATAATTTCCACTATCTGATGTTTATAAACCCACAGGACTCATATGCACCCCTGAACCTATGTATGTAAACCTGGTTGTCTTTAGTAATTAGTAATATGGTAACAAATTAATACCTTCACATTTGTTGTTAATAACATATGTATGTTAAATGAATTTAACTTCTTTTTCATCAACTGAGACCATAATCAAATAAGATGGGTTACTTTGATGATATTGTATACTAACAAGCCCCAAGGTGTATTACAAGTTAAATGTTACCTTGTTTCTATTTATCAAGAAATTGGTTGTGTATTAATATCCCTAGGCAAGTATTAATCTGCCCACTCTATATTGCCAGCATGATACCATGCTAAGCAACTAATTTCCTCAAAAGATTAAACTTCTACATACAATAGGTTTTGATACAAAAAGGGTTTATATTTAAGAAGGCCAGAGTCCGACGTGCCCACCCCCACGTGGTGCGATATGAAACACCCATGGAAAGTGGACCCAACCAACCAGAGTTGATCTGAATCCTGAAGGCGGGACTTTAAGCCTCTCTTAAAAGCACATGCGAGCTGCAAAAACTCAGCTCAGCTCAGCAGAAGAAGGAAGAACAACAACATGTCCACGGCCAAGCTCATCCCAGATGACATCACTGGCTTCGAGCAGCTACAGAAAATACAGCTTTGAGCTCATCATTCCATCAGAGACTTTTAAACATTTCTGGAGACGGCAAACTGAAGGAGCTCACAAAGTCAGTTGTAGATAGTCTTAAGAAAGAAGCTCTCTCAATTGAGTAACTATGCTTAAGGACCACGCTTTGCTGAGTGTCTCATAGCCCAGTGATCATGCAGTTTGTTATATGTTTATTGTTTTGCAACATCAGTTAACCTCAAGTGACTACTCAACGCTGGTGAAGTCTTTCTCAGCCTGAAATAGCCAGTGTAAGGAGTTAGTATAGATATCAGAACACAAACACTCGGACCCTGTTCTGAACAACGACGGCCTGTTCAGCCTCCCCTCACTGGATCCAGTAGCAGTGGCATAAGTCGCAATTCACGCTTAACAATTATGACGGAAAACCCTCGAAAGAGTAGCCAGAGTGAGCGAAAAGTCCTCACGAAAGCACACATCGGATGAGCAGACAGACGCACCAGGGAAAGGAAGCCGTGAGACGTCAGAAGAGGCAAATCAGAAGCCTTCGACGAAAGACCCCCGCCCCCCCCCCCCCGTGACCACGAGGCCAGAGTGCCGTACCATAACAGTAAGCCGTTCGTTTATGTTCAGAATTGGTGCCTCATGTGTTCCTTTGATAAATCAGCTACATTCCATAGCATAAATTATGGTTAGATCACCACTTAGTCACATCTGTCTATATGTTCAAGTTCACCTTAACTTCATTAACCTTTCAAGCTACAGATGGGTTTCACCAGCTTAAATTGTTTTGAAATGATAGTGTTTTATGAGTGTTTTGTTGTATGTCATGTTTGTTATGTGTTGTTATAATTTATATTAAATGTTGTCTTCTTAATTGAATTAAAGTGGTGTGTTTGTAAACTCATTTATTGAGCTCTGAAATTCTGATCAAGTTCCCACACAAAAGGGGAAACGCCATCATATTTTTTAATTTAATGAGTGGGTCATTAATCCCAAAGTCGGAATATACCCCATATGGAGGTGAGTCCAATCATTCCACCTAAATTTCAATTAATTAATGCAGTTTCCCCATTTATGCTGTTTAATATTAATGTGTATGAAAATATCTATTGATATTCCACTACATAAGTTTAATCACATGCTGGAAAACCCATCTCACCCCATGCATCACTCTCTGACAGCACTGGGCAGCTCCTTCAGAGCCATGGTGCGTGAAGGAAAGATACCACAGGTCCTATCTTCCACATGCCATCAGACTGTATAACAAGCTGCTCTCAGTAGACTGTAGTTTACTATTTATTTATCTTAACTTTCCTCTCATTACTACTGTGGTGTTTCACTATGTGCAATATCCCAACTCAATTTTTTTTGTGCAATATGTGTATGTGCAATATTATCCCCATCTATCTGCTATTTATTCACTAACAATCCTTGTGCAATTGTACTGGTCACAACATACACTTAAGGGGAAACCACTTTTCCTCTGATATCAGCTTCATGAAACTAGATTATATATCTTTTATTTTTTAGTATTATTTAAAATTTTTATTTTCTGTAATTTTTGTATGTATATATGTATATGTATATGTGTATATATATATATATATATATATATATATATATATATATATATATATATATATATATATAATTTATTTATTTTTTACATGTTTCCTCTGTCTTTTTCCTGTGCTGCTGTAACATTGCACATTTTCCCACTGTGGGATTCATAAAGAATTATCTTATCTTATGGTGGGTGTGTGTATACAGTGAGGAAAATAAGTATTAGAACACCCTGTGAATTTGCAGGTTCTCTCACTTAAAAATCATGGAGGGGTCTGAAATTTTCATCTTAGGTGCATGTCCACTGTGAGAGACGTAATCTAAAAGAAAAAATCTAGAAATCACAATGAATAATTTTTTAAAAATAATTTGTGTGTTACTGCTCCAAAACAACTGCTGCAACTGCTCTACAACATTGAAAAATTTGCATTTAAAAGCAAATTTGTACAAATTAGTTTTTAGACTTGATTTAAAAACTGAGAACGATGTAGCTTGGTGGATACTTGCAGGTAAACTATTCCAGAGCCTCGGAGCATACACTGAAAATGCACGATCACCTTTTAATTTCAGACGAGCCCTGGGAACAACTAACACATTCTGAGATGAGGATCTCAGAAAGCATTGCCTGATTGGAGGTGTGAGCAAGGTGTGATATAAGAAGGGGCCTGTTCAGTTAGTGCTTTAAAAACCACTAAAAGCACTTTAAATTGAATCCTATATTGTACTGGTAACCAATGAAGTGAGGCAAGCACTGGTGTAATATGTTCTTTTTTCTTGATTCCAGTTAATAGTCTGCATGCTGCATTAGCTGTAAACATTGCATTAGGAACTCGTTAATCCCAATATACAAAGAATTACAATAGTCTATTCATGATTAAATAAAAGAAAGAATGACTTTCTCAATGTCAGAAAATCTAAAAGGCTTCAGTTTTACAATGTTTCTGAGCTGAAAGAAACTACTTTTCACCAAAGAGTTGATTTGTTTATCAAATCTAAGCTTTGAGTCAAAAACAATAGCAAGATTTCTCACTGAAGACTTAAGACATGATGACAATTGACCAAGGTTATTAGTAACACTGCTAATGGAAAGGGGAGAACCAAAAATAATCATATTTGTTTTACTTTCATTTAAGTGAAGAAAATTAACAGCCATCCATTTCTTAATGTCCTCAATGCAATTCTTAAGAGACATAAAAGAGCCATTGTCACTGAATCTAATAGGAAGATACAACTGAATATCATCAGCATAAAAATGAAAGTTAACATTATGCTTCCTAACAATTTGGCCTAAATGTAGCATATATAATGAAAATAGGATGGGCCCCAATATGGATCCTTGTGGAACTCCACACTTCACAGAGGACTGCATCAAGAACTAGGGGGATCACCCTGAACAGAGTGCCAACCATATCGGGGCATACATACATTCACACATACACACACCAGGGTAATTTTAGAGTAGCCAATTCACCTGATCTCCATGTTTTTGGACTGTAGGAGGAAACCCACACAGACACTGGGAAAACATGGAAACTCAGCTCAGATGGGGACTCGAACCCAAGACCTCAGCACTGAGAGGCAAATGTGCTAACCAATAAGCCACCATGCCATATGTCCTGGGCTTAGTAGAATAGTGTGATGCCCTGCCCTGCACACAGTGAGGGGGTAGGGGACTAACCATGACCCTGATAAGGATTAAGTGGGTGTGATAATGGATGGATGATGGATGGATGAAAAAGGTAAGCAGAAAACATAAGCAATAAGCCTTTTGATAAGTGTCTAAAGAAAAATGTTTTGGCTTTTGTGTCAATAAATAGAATAGATTAACTAATTTGCCAGTGTGATTTTTCACCCAACAAAATTTGACCTCCGCTTTTAACTAGTACTGGGTTATAAAAGAATATCGATTTGTTTCATGATAATTTTTTGCTCAATGACAAGCCGGGACAATGGAATTCGATAAGCATTAACATTCGTTTCCATTTCACGCCTAAGCTGCCTGACAGTCTGTTACATGCCCTGCGCGTGTGGCTCCACCCCTCTCCCTGGATCCGTGCATCGGCAGGAACATCGCACTGTGGAGGCATGTCTACAAATGGAGCTGGGAGGGGGAGGAGGGAGAGAGAGAGAGAGAGAGAGAGAGAGAGAGAGAGAGAGAGAGACTGAGTGTTTGTGTGCTTGCATTCTTGAGAACTGAGTTTAGAGAGTCTCCCAAGTTGAGGGGAAAAACAAGCAATGTCACTCTTTATAGCCGAGACACAAAAACTGCCTCTTAACACAGCAGCACAAGTCAAACTGCATGCTTCTTATTAATGAAAATTTAATATTGTGATAATTATCGAGATCAATCAATATCGAAAAAAATATCGTGATACATTTTTTGGCCATATTGCCCAGCTCTACTTTTAACCCATTCATGCAGTGAAACATACACACACTAGGCTGTTAGAATTTGTGCCTGAAGTGGTGAACAGCCCTTATCCACCAGCGCCCGGGGAGCAGTTATGGGGTTAGGTGCCTTGCTCAAGGGCACTTCAGTCATGTCCTGTCTGGGGATTGAACCGGTGACCTTCTGGTCACAATACCAGATCCTTACCACAAGGCCATGGCCATACATTTTTTAGATGAAGAAAACACCATGCTTTTACTGAAATGCCCTACTTTCATGATATAATATCGCTGTAGTGCAAGGTGCGAATTTTACAATGATAATGGGGGGGGTTCTTCAGGATGTAAATGGAATCAAATTTATGTATAAAGCGCTTTTTACAAGTGATGTCACAAAGCAGCTTTACAGGGCGATTGATCGATCGATAGATAGATCGATAGATAGATCGATAGATAGATAGGCTGGCTTCTCTGATGCCTAGAGTCCTCTTCTCTGCCACCATCACCACAGAGTCCAGCTACATGCCAACCACAGAGCCAGCCCGTCTGATCAGTTTGTCCAGCCTGGATTTGTCCTTCATGGATATGCTGCTGCCCGAGCACACCACAGAGTAGAACAGGACACTGCTGACCACAGACTGGTAGAACATCCACAGGAGCTTCCTGCAGACATTGACAGACCTCAGCCTCCTTAAAAAGTATATCCTGCTCGGTCCCTTCTTGTACAGGTGCTCAGTGTTGCAGGACCAGTCCAGTTTTCTGTCCAGCCACAGCCCTAAATACTTATAGGAGTCCACAGCCTCCACCTCAACTCCATCAATCAGAACTGGTTGTGGCTTTGGTCTGGACCTCCCAAAGTCAATGACCAGCTCCTTGGTCTTTGAGGTGTTGAGCTGCAGATGGTTCCTGTGACACCAGACAGTGAAGTCCCTTACTCCTCCTCTCTATCATCCCTGATACATCCAACGATGGCCATGTCATCAGCAAACTTCTGAATGTGACAAAGCTCTGAGTTGTAGCAGAAGTCTGCTGTGTACAGGGTGAAGAGAAGAGGGGCCAGTACCGTGCCTTGAGGTGCTCCAGTGCTACTGATGACCATGTCAGATATGATGTCTTTCAGCCTGACATACTGCGGCCTGTCAGTGAGGTAGCTGGAGATCCAGATGGCCAGGCAAGGGTCCACTCGCATGCTGTTCAGTTTGTCCTCGAGTATAAGGGGCTGGATGGTGTTGAAGGCACTTGAGAAGTCCAGGAACATAATCCTCACTGTGCCGTTACCCTTATCCAGGTGCGAGTGGGCTCGGTGTAGTAGGTGGAGGATGGCATCCTCCACTCCCACACCTGCCCGGTACGCAAACTCTAGGTTGTCCTGGGCATGTTGCACCTGGGGTCTGAGGAGACTGAGGATGAGCCGCTACAAAGTCTTCATCAGATGTGATGTGAGTGCCACCGGCCATAAGTCATTCAGCTCCTGTTCTTTTTGGGAACTGGTCCTATGCATGATGTCTTCCAGAGGGTGGGCACACTCCCCAGCAGCAGGCTGAGGTTGAAGATATGTTGGAGTGGTTCACCCAGTTCAGCAGCATAGGTCTTCAGTATTTGGGGGGACACCTGGTCCAGGCCTGCTGTTTTCCTGGGGTGAAGTTTCCTCAGTTGACCTCTGACCTGCTCCACAGTGAAGTATGGAGGAGTCTGTGTCATGATGGATAGAGGGGAGTAGAGGAGGGGTGTTGCAGTGTATAAGTTGAAGGATGTGGGGGGAGTTGGAGCTGCTGATAGAGCATAAGGTATGAGGTGGAAGAGGAGGGGGAGGGGGAGTTGGGGGTTGCTGCTTTGGCTGGGAGGTTTGTAGAGGGAGGAAGGAGAGATGCTGCAGTGAGGCAGAAGGTGGGAGGGGCTTGGCTGGTTGAACCGGTTGAAGAAGTTGTTCAATTTGTTTGCCTTCTCAACTGTCCCCCCTACAGCTCTGGTCTTTGTATTGTGGCCTGTGATGGTTTTCACACCTTCCCAGACCTCCCTCATGCTGTTCTCCCTTAGCTTTCGTTCCATCTTCCTCCTGTAGCTGTCTTTGGCTTCCCTCATACAGCGTTTCACCTCCTGCTGTGCTGCTCTCATCGCCTCCCTGTCCCTGGTCCAAAAAATGGCCTTCTTCCTGTTGAGGACAGCTTTGACTTCCTGTTACCCATGGCTTGTTGTTGGGGTAACATCACACAGTCTTAATTGGGGAGACCATATCTGCACAGAAGTTGATATAATCCGTCAGACAGTGTGTCATCCCCTCAATGTCCTCACCATGTGATTTGAGCAGCACATCCCAGTCTGTGGTTTCATAGTAGTACTTGAGGGCATCTTCCATTTCTGGTGACCACCTCCTGATAGATCTGGTGGTAGCAGGCTGTCTTTGAACCAGGGGGGTGTACTCTGGCTGTACGAGGACCAAGTTGTGATCCGACTTCCCCAGTGGGGGGAGCGGTGTGATGCTGTATGCCTCCTTAACATTAGCATACAGCAGATCAATTGTCCTGTTGTTTCTGGTTGGACAGCCCACAACCTGATGAAAAGTAGCCAAAGTAGAGTCCAAAGTGGCATGATTAAAGTCACCAGAGATGATCATAAAAGCCTCAGGGTACTGTGTTTGCAGCTTTGCTATGACAGAGTGTATTTTGTCACATGCAATTGCTGCGTTTGCCCTCTGAGTGATGTAAACACATACAGCAACCACGAGACTGAACTCGCGTGGGACATAGTAGGGGCGCAGGCTAACCGCTAGTAGCTCTAAGTCCAAACAGCATGAAACCGTCTTTACAGAGATATGTCCCGGGTGACACCAGCGGTTATTCACATACATGATATGTGTTTCCCGCATGCTTTAGTGTCTCTGTCAGCTCTCACAGCAGTGAATCCCCGCAGATCAATGTTAGCATCAGGTACAAGCTGGGTTAGCCATGTCTCCGTAAAGATAAACAAACTGCACTCACGGTAAATCCACTGGTTTAACAGTGCGGACAGTTCGTCGATCTTGTTCGGCAGCGAGTTCACATTTCCCATGATGATAGAAGGGACGGATGGTTTGCAGCGCCGCCGATTGTCCGCTAGCTTAGCCTTTAGCTTAGCTCCAGCCTTGCAGCCTCGGTGTCTTCTCCTCAGCTACTCGGGGATGGGGTGTTGAATCCCGGCTCGCCCCATTGTTCTGAGGGCCAGCAGCTCCTTTCTCGAATAGAAGAGAAAACTGGCGCCTGGTTGCATCATAATGTGAGAAGTATCCATAGGACACGTATAAGAGCACTTTATGCAACGTAAAAGTGTAGAAAGTAAAGTTGAGAGTATAGATTAAAGGTTAGAAAGCTAGAAAAAACTACAGAGCTACTGGAGAGGCAGCTGTCTCACACAGCGCCAGGAATATCAGATATAATAACAAAGATCAAATAATTTATCCCTAATCCCCGGTGAGCAAGCCAACGGCGACAGTGGCAGGGAAAAACTCCCTCAGAGCTGGAGAAAGAACTCTTGGAAGGAACCAGATTCACATGGGGGACCCATCCTCCTCTGGTCTACTAAATATAAGTTTGTAATAAATCAATCATATGATGTTGTTGTAATGCTCAGGTGAACTGATATGGTGACAGTAGTGGGACAGGGATGATGATGACAGTGGTAGCAATGATAACAGCCAGAAAGTCTATATGAACTCCAATGTGGGCAGTAGAGAAGGGCCTCTGGAGCAGATCACAGTAGTTGGTTGTTGGTGGGCAGCTGATCCAGGGAAGCATCATGCAGAGTATAGTGATCAATCTTCCATCAGCCTTGGGCCGGACTGGTGGGCAATCACTCACTCAGAAAAAGACAAAGATGGAATTGGATCTGTTTGGATTTATAGAGCACAGGAATTATGAGACATAGAGTGTGGCTATTGACTCTGGCGGAACTATCTAGAACAGCCTACTTAAAAGGAGAGAGCCAGAAGGTAAACAGGCATGGGAGCTCCCCAAGACACTGGCATTCCTCTGCTCACTGTCAACAAACCTGAGTGATTGTTTGAGCAGTGGTATGACAGCCCCAGCATCTCAGTTCACTATGAATCCCTATGTCAGTGCACCCCTGGATCTACAACCTTTCCATAATGTAAAGTATTAATTGCCAAAAGCCAAACTAAACAGATATGTTTTCAGCCTAGTCTTAGAGGTTGAGACTGTTACCGAGTCCCGAACATTGTCTGGGAGGTTATTCCAAAGTTGAGAGGCCATATAAGAGAAGGCTCTTCCCCCTGCTGATGATTTCTGAATTCTGGGAACTATCAAGAAGCCAGCATCCTGTGATCTAAGTAAATGAGATGGTTCATAATAGGAAATAAGGTCTTGTAAATTCTCAGGGGCAAGACCATGTAGGGCTTTATACATCATTAAAAGAAAAGAAAAAGAAAAAAATAACGTAAATGTTGTTCTACTGAAGACCATGTAGGGCTTTATATGTCAGTAAAATAATTTTATATTTGATTCTGTATTTAACTGGAAGCCAGTGTAGTGCTAATAGAACTGGGCTAATATGATCAAATTTTCTGGTTTCAGTAAGAACCCTGGCTGCTGCATTTTGAAGTAATTGAAGTTTATTTAAGTTCCTGCATCCTGATAATAGTGCATTACAGTAATCTAACCTAGAAGTAATGAACACATGTACCAATTTTTCTGCATCCTGTAGGGATAAGGTTTCTTAACTTGGAAATGTTACAGAGATGTAGAAATGCTGTTCTGGTAGTTTTAGTTATGTGTTGGTCAAATGATAAATCTGAGTTAATTATGATACCAAGATTTTTTGCTACCGAGTCAGGTGTAACAGTGAAGTTATCCAGATTTAAACTTAAGCCTGATAATTTACTTCTCATGGTCTTTGGGCCTAGAAGAAGGACCTCCGTTTTGTCACTATTTAAGAGAAGGAAGATATATGATATCCAGCATTTCACATCTTTTACACAGCCCTCCATTTTCTTATTTGTGGAGCAGGCAACCATCTAGTCTAACAGCTGTCTCAGTGCTATGATGGGGTCTAAATCCAGATTGGAACTTTTCATAAATTTGGTTTTTATGCAAATATGAGCAACACTGTTTGGCCACAACTTTTCCAAAATTTTAGACATGAATAGTAAATTAGAAATAGGTCTATAATTGGACAATATATTAGGGTCTAGATTTGATTTCTTAATCAAAGGTTTAATAACTGCTAATTTAAAAGCTTTGGGTACGTGTCCTAGGTTAAGGGACGAGTTTACTATTGTTAAAAAAGGTTTAATTGTAACTGAGAATGTTTCTTTAAGTAGTTTTGAAGGAATAGCATCAAGTCTGCAAGTTGTACAGTTTGATAAAGCAATAATTTTCTCCAGATCTAGTTGTGTTTTTGGATTAAAAACTTCCAGCCTGTCTTCCAAAGCCGTGTTTTGTTCTATTTCATCTAAGTCTGATAGCAGACAGCTTGGGTTTAAGTCTACAGATGTGTTTTTTGTCTAATATTTTCTATTTTATTATGAAAAAAGTCCATAAAGCTCTCACTAGTAAGATTAGCTGGAATCAGAGTTTCAGTGTCTGCATAAATTTTTCTAAGTTTAGATATCATGCTAAAAAGTACTCTAGGATTGTTTTTATTGGCTTAAATCAGGGATGCCAGGTATTCTGGACATGCTTTATTGAGAGCTTTTTTATACTCAGTAAAGCTGTTTTTCAGGGCACAGTGGAATATTTCTAGTTTAGTTGACCGCCATTTCCTCTCTAGTTTCCGAACTACTTGCATTAAAGTGCAAGTCTGATCATTATACCATTGGGCAAGCTTTTTTTGTCTCGTCTTTTTATATTTAAGAGGTGCTACAATGTCTCGCGTATTGAACGGAAGGTATTTCCTACACAGTCAGTCAGTCTTTCTAAATCCATTGGGATTAATGAAAAGTAGATGGGAATTGATCTGTCTGGGAGGTTTTCTGTAACTTGTTGGGCTGTATCTGATGTTATTGAGCATTTCAAGCAAAAACGTGGAGAACTGCATATATTGTGATTGAGATGTAGCTCATAAGAGATTAAATAATCTGAAACTGCTGGATTTTGAGGAAAAACGTTTAAGTTATCCAAGTTAATTCCAAAGGTCAAAACTAAATCCAGGGTATGATTACAATAGTGTGTAGGTTCTTTTACATGTTGGGTAATACCTGTAGAATCTAAAATATCTGTAAACGCCTTTTTTAATGAGTTGTCTATATTTTCCAAAATGAATGTTACAGTCTCCTACAATTATTACTTTATCGCTATACACTACTACGCTTGAGACAAAGTCACTGAATTCTTTAAGAATTCCGAGTAGGGCCCCAAAGGCCTGTATATATTAAATAATGAGAACACAAGTTTATTTGTAGCTGGATTAGTTATATTAATTGAAAGAATTTAAAATGAATTAAATGTCTCAGTATTTCTGATTAATGTTTAAAGTGTTTTGGTAGATTATACTTACACCGCCTCCAGTTCCTGACAATCTAGGACTGTGAACGTAATTTTAACCTTCAGAGCTGGCTTCATTTAGGGCTAAATATTCATCAGATCTAATCCATGTTTCTGTAAGACATAAAATATTAAATTTCTGATCACTTAATTTCATTCACAATAAGTGCTTTTGAACTTAGAGATCTTATATTGAGTAACCCAAACTTTAGATCAGAGGTACTATAATTATTATTTGGATATGATAATGGAATATTTAATTAAGTTACTAAGACAAGCTGTTAAACTTTTTACGATTGATTTTAATTTGGGGCACACAGTGTCACTAGGTGAAACTAGGTGACACCTCAAGGCATCTTGCAGATGGTTGGTTAAGCCAGTTTATCTGCGGCCCGGTCTTGACTCTGGTAAGTCACTTATTTACACTACTCTGCCGGCTAACTAATAGACTATAGGCTATGTCTCATGAAAGCAGAGCAACACCCTCCCACGTGGGGTGGACACCATCCCTGCCTAAAAGACCAGGCTTACCCTTAAATGTTTGCCAATTGTCTATGAAGCACACTTGGTTTTCCAAACACCACGGGGACATCCAGCAGTTCAGTGCTATGAGTCTGCTGTATGTCTCATCGCGTCGCCGCATTGGAATGGGGCCAGAGCATATAACAGTATCGGACATAATCTGGGTCAGCTTTACCACTTCTATAATGCTATGCTTAGTTACTTCCGACTGCCGCAGACAAATGTTGTTGGCACCTACGTGTATGACTATCCTGGAATATTTCTTATTCTTAATTCTAAGGATGCCACTAATGTCCGAGGCCCTGGCACCTATAGATCTAACTAGTACTGCTGGCACCTTTACGGAGCTATCTATTTTCACATGTCTGACAATGGAGTCTCCTATAACCAGAGTACTTTGAACAGGATTTACAGTGGGTGTTTCAATGAATGGGGCAAAACTATTTGACACGTGAATGGGTGGAGAGTGATGTTCAGGGGGGCTAGCTTTAGCCTTAGCTTTCCAACTATGCCGCTGAGACGTCACCCATTCACCCCACTGTGAGGGCTCTAATGCCGGAGTGCTAACTCTCCCTAAGGCAGCCGGGGGTACTAATCCTTGCTCTCTATGCCTTAATAAACTCCGGATGTGCGCCTCCAACTGATCCACCTGTTCCACCAAAGAGCTAACTAGTGACACTTAGCACAAACACAGTCATTAGCATTAATACTTACACTAAGGGTGGACATGGGGTTTACACTATACATGCCACACTCTGAACACACAAAAAGCTGAGCTCCAGCCATAATGAAATGTGTACATACCATGTGTGCTGATTAAAACTTACACCAAATGAGCTGTGCTGAGATAGCAAACAGCTACTCTACCTTCAGTAGCAAAAACCTGATAAAACCTGTAAGAGTTTGAAAAACAATCTAAAAATGATTAATATGTGTAAAATAATAATATGCCAAACGAAGATAGTATTAAGGTATAAACAGCAGGAAAAGTAAATTCAAACACAAGAACAGGAAACTTATCCACAAGCACAGAGCAAAGGTCGGGTTGCCAGAAATGGAAACCAGTACAGCGGAGGCGCGTGCTTCACTACAATGAAGTCTTACAATCCTTATAGTTTATTGTTAATTTTCTTTTCTCTTGCTCAAGTTCACTCTGTAAATGAAATGTATGCTACATTAAAAAAAAACAGTCAAAACATTTGAAGCAACAGTTACTGAGTAACTAATTCCTCATTAGGTCTACTGCAGTGCATGAAGCTTTTAGTTTTTTGTTCACATTTCTCTTCCACCTTAAAACACATTTCCATTACACCTTAACAGTTTTCCTGCCTTAAAACTAATTTTCTCTACATTAAAACACAGTTCCCTTTTTAGACTGTAGTAGATGTGTTTTAAGAGTTTTACACATTTCTACTTAGGTTGTGCAAAAATCACAAACAGTCCATATAAAACAGAACATGGATTCCCATTTGAATGTTCTGTTGCACCTTAAATGCACCAAAAATAGTATCTACACAGCCTGAAAGCCTGTGTGTTGCCACAGCAGCATTTAAGGTGGGATAGCAAATTCATGCGAGTTATTTATGCAAGGAAAAGTGTGTTTAAAGTGCATATTTAAGAAAGCCAAGTAGATAGCAAGCTACTTACACAATGCTGTAGCTTGAGCACTTGTGCACCTTAAGGAAGACGCAAGCCACCTGAGCAATAATGAGCCAGGCAGGCAAACAAGAGGAATGGTTATTAACATGGAATGGTATGATCCACTTTAGGGGTGCTTGTAATCGTATCACAATATTCTTCCAGGCATAGATACTGCATTTGTAGTATTTAAATTTATATGTAAGAAGCAGTGTTAATTTTGACAAGTGATTTAGTCTTCTGACTAAAATGTATATTAGTTTTAGTCAAATTTTAGTCATGTAGTTATTGTTAGTTTTAGTCTAGTTTTTGTTGACGAAAACTGAAAACTATAATCTAGTTTTAGTCATTTAAATGTTTAAAATATTTAATCTAATTTTAGTTGTATTTTTTAGTTATCCTATTTTAAATTAGAGCTATTTTAGACTGTGTACTGTTATTTTAATAAAACAATAGTCTTTAATTTTTGTCACATTTAATAACACAATGACAAGCTTTCTGTCACAAACAATAAAGGATAGATTAAGAGGGAAAGAGTTGGGTTTCTCCAGTGTGCTGGCCTTTTCTCATTTCTTTTACTCGTTCCTGTTGGCTAACATTAACTTGCACTTAATGTGGACTACCAAGGCTTACATACCTTTCCTCTTCGTTTTGTTATAGGACTGTATTTAAAATGAAACGTTGGCTGTATGTGTGTCTTATGGCTCCAGTTAGATGCGTTTGTGATCTATTTAACCTAAACACCTAAAATAATGATAATGATTTTATAATGAAATAAAAAATAATGATTGCACATTTCCCCTTTATACATTGAAAAATTCAAAAATGAAAAATGAAACATATCAGATATACATATTCATCACCGTTAGCCAACTAGTTAACATCTAGCTAGCTAGCTACGTTCACTTACCTTTTTGTAAAGCTCGTGGTGATGAGAACTGAGGACCTCTTGAGGTTCATCGTGCTTTTCCCAGTTATTTTAAATCCACAAACTTTGCACTCTGTTTTGTTTTTGTGCGGCAGCAAAAGTGAAATTAATCCATAAATCACTTCTTCTGTTCTGTCCAAGCTGCGGCAGTGACGTCAGCACGTTGTGTTGTTAAGCTTCACCTGTGTGATGGGAGCTTAACGTGCTTTGAGAAAGTCAGACTTTATTTTAGTCAGTCAGGTTTATTTTAAAAAGCGGATTACTGGACTAGAACATTCTTTTTGTCCTTCTGTGACATTTTTGTTTCGTTTTTATTCGTTGACGAAAAGTCTAATACTTTTAGCCATAGTTTTTGTTTTAAAATATTAATTTTTATTTAGTTCTTGTCTGATTTTCGTCGTGAAAAAATGGTCGTCAACGAATATTTTTCGTCATAATTATTGTTAACGAAATTAACACTAGTAAGAAGTAAGGATGAGCGAGTACACCACTATCTGTATCTGTATCTGTTCAACCATATAAATGATCTGTATCCTTATCTGTACTCGGAGTGGGCGGGGCGTAGTTTAACCGGAAGTGGGCGTAGTTTAACTGGAAGTAGGAGGGGCTTAAATCTGTACATTATTTTAAATCTGAAATTTATATGGATTGATCAGAAGTTGCTATATGTATTGTTTATTTGAAAACTATTTACAGAACAGCCTCAAATCAAATCAGTTTTTGATCACAAAAGTAAGAGAATTATTTACAGAAAAAAAAATTTATAAACTCAGAACATTAATATTTTTAACCTCTTAAACTCCATGGAACCACCGGTGGTTCCAAATTTGCATTCTTTGCATTCAACAGTTCATAACTTTTATATTTCATAAGCTACATACAAGTTGAAGGTGTCATATGAAAGCTGCAACTGTCCTCTTTTATGTAATTTAAATGTAATAATTTATGTAAATATAGGGTGTGTCTGAATTCAGGGTCTGCATCCTTCGAATCTGAAGGCTAGACCATCCAAATTCACAGCTGCTCACTTCCAGTCTTCGCGGCCTTTGAAGGCCTATGTAGATTGGGTAGGCCGGGTCCTTCAAAGGCCGCGAAGACTGGAAGTGAGCAGCTGTGAATTTGGACGGTCTAGCCTTCAGATTTATTCCCGCCCTTACCTTGACGTATGTCCTGTCGCCTAGCAACTGTGACGGCGCTAAACCTACAAACAGCAATGGAGGTCGACACTTTGTGCAGCATATTGATAACGTTTATGATTTTTGAGGAGCTACAGCAGCTTTATCGCCGTTGTCGGCATGTTTCTATCTCCGGCTGAGAAATCATCAAATCCAGGTAAATTAATTTTGTTTAGTCTACAAGCTTTCAGGAATTACGTTAACTTCAGCTAACTTCAGTTTCATGGATGATTTCAGTGAATGAAAGGCTACTACAGTATATCAACTTGTACATACCAATGAAAACTAAATATATTTTAAATTTAGAATTCAGTAGAACATTTTCTGATATTCATTAGATCTTATAACTTCTTTGTGTGCATAAAGTGGGTGTAAAAATGTTGAAAACAGGGTCTTTTATTTTTTAGTTCAGAAAAAATAGCATTGTAGTGTTTTCACTGTGCATTATATTTAACTTAAGCCTAATAATTGTAATAATGCTTTGATGTCTTATAAAAAAATAAATCATACCTTTAAACAAAAAAATTTTTTTTGTTCTCTACTTTTCCTTAACCAGACCAGACCCTTGTCCTGTTGATGGACGATACAGTGGACAGTGAAAGGAAGCATCCCAAAACATTCTCTGCAGACCACCCTGTATGATGCTCCACTCACTGACCAGAAAAGACCAGCCACACATTTCAGTTGCAGCACTCCATCCATGTTGTCAATCTTTCTTCAGCAGAACCAGCAACACTGCCAGAGACTTCCTGTTTCTTCAATTAATATTTAAAGAAATGGTCCAGGAAGAGGTCACTCAGGTTAATCCTGCATGAACTGTAAATAGCTGTACAATATTTTTTTTCCTTCTGTAAATAATTTTATCTTATTCTTGTTTCATTGTTATCTTCTCATTTACTCTTCATGCACTAATTGGTCATTTTAAATTGTTCAAACCTAGCTGTACATTCATATATGTTTAAAAAAATGTAAATAATAAAAGTATTAATGAGTTTTTCAGTTACTATTTGTTTTAATAAATTCATTTGTGACAATTAAACACCTCTAACACGAACAAACACAAACAAATTACTATAATTTTTCAACTAGTCTTTCTAAAAGTGCAAACAATCTGTCCATTCTCTCTGCTCTCCTGCGCTCTCCTCTCCTTGCTGCCTCATGTCCTCTCTGATGAGGTCCATCAGGTCATCTTCCCTGTCTCTGCGCCTCTTTCTCCCTGCTGAAGGTGGCTGACTTCCTTCCTCATCCCTTTCCTCTCGGTCACCCAAGTGCAGTGCAGTGCACTTGGGCCCGGATTGTCCTCATGGATAGAGGCAATTAGGACAGGAGGCGTAGTGGAATGCCTCTGTCCTAAGACCTCATCCATGAGGACAAACCAGGGCCAAGTAGCAGCAGTGGGCTTCCCACTAACTCCCTCTCCTGACCCTGGATACTTGCAATCCTAATCACAGAGCAAATCAGAAATCACATTTCACAAAAAGAGCAAACAAACATTTTTAGGAAATTTACATTTATTAACGTATGCACTTAAAACTTATATTCTTCATTACACATACTTTGTTTTTTGTTTTTTATTGTCCCACTTTTTAGCCTGCGAGGGGGTGACCTTCCCCTTCAGGCCCATCTTCTCAGAATTATCCTAATAACATACATAAATAATAAGTGAAGAGGGAAAACATGGAAGCTGTGTTAATCCCTTATTGTAACACAATAGTTTTCACAGCAGAACACATGGGGAACTATTGAGATCACAGGTTCTGTACTGTATGTGGGTTATTAAAACTACTCATAAGCATAAGATGTGTAAATGGATTTATTCTTGTACCTCCATGCTACAGCAGCCGAATTCTTTACCCGAGTGAAGAGGTGGTCATTATTTTTTCGGAGTTTTATAAAAGCCTCCGTCTGCTCTTTGGTCCCTAAAACATATGACAAACAACTTAATTTGCAAAAAAACAAAATTAGCTTAGCAGCAATACATGAAGAACTACGAGACCCGCCATACGAGCTCATTTACGATGACTTTATTTCTGACAAAAGTAATATTAAAAACATGTCTGCACAAACAACAAAAGCCTAACAACCTAA
>BRDA01077915.1:0-16885 GCA_036984385.1 Crenuchus spilurus
GAGAGAGAGAGACAGAGAGAGAGACAGACAGACAGACAGACAGAGACAGAGACAGAGAGAGAGACAAACAGACAGACAGACAGAGAGACAGACAGGGAGAGAGAGAGAAAGACAGACAGACAGAGAGACAGACAGAGAGAGAGAGAGAGAGAGAGAGAGAGAGACAGAGAGAGAGACAGACAGACAGACAGACAGAGACAGAGACAGAGAGAGAGACAAACAGACAGACAGACAGAGAGACAGACAGAGAAACACAGAGAGAGAGAGAGAGAGAAAGACAGACAGACAGAGAGACAGACAGAGAGAGAGAGAGAGAGAGAGAGAGAGAGAGACAGTGAGACACAGAGACAGTGAGTGAGACACGGAGACAGTCAGGGAGAGACAGATATGGAGTTAATTTTGTGTCAAAAGTTTTACACAAAATAATAAAATGTGGAACAAAAATCTTTCCAAATGCAAAACAGAAAAAAAATATCAAATATATATATTGTACAGATACTTGTTTACTTTATTACTCTTCACAATTATTTGATGCTTATTTTCATTTGGATTTGGCCTGTTTTTGCTTTTCTTTGTTGTGGATTTTGCTGCTAAAGTATTTCTGTTGTCACAGGTGGGTGTGGCTTAGAAGAAGGTGTTCACCTTGAATCTCCGTTGCTCACCTGATTTCGGACTGATAGGTACCCTGAAACCTAGTCTGAGACTTACCACACCCACCCCACTAGCTTCAAGCGTTCTTCCAAACATGGTGGAGCAAAATTTCCAGAGCACAGCAGCAGCTATTTTTCACATTAAAATACAACGTTATGTTTAACTGCTGAGCGGTTTGTAGATATCACACATTCCCATATTTCTTCTCCAAGTAAGTGTTTCACTCCATCCAGCTGACTAAAAGTTTAAAAAGCTCATGTTAGCGAAGCATGCTAAATATTCATGCTTAATGTGCCTAGCTAGCTAGTTAATCGGTTAGCTAGTTAGCGAGCTATTTTGCCCCTAGGTAAATCAAAGTAGGTTACTTGGATAGTCTTTTTTCACTTTAGCTAACAGTTCTTCAACAGACTGTGTCTGAAACACAAGTTTAAGGCTGGATTCTCATACAAGAAGACACCCAGACACATCTGAAGCCTTCTTCTAAGCCACGCCCAACTGTGAAAAATGTGTCAAAACTCAGAAGCAAAAAATTGTAGCAGAAGCAAACAAGGGATTCCAAAAGCAAAATCTACAAAAAAAGAAAAGCAAAATCAGGTAAAATTCAACTAAAATAAGTATCACATATTTGTGAAGAGTAATAAAGTAAACAAGCATCGCTAACAATATATTTTTTCAGTTTTATATTTCTTACATTTGTTTTTTTAGATTTCTGTTTGCACATTTTATTATTTTTCATAAAACTTTTGGCACAAAATTAAATCCCTAGCCAGAAAGAGAGCGAGAGAGACATAGAGACAGAGAGACAAGAGAAAAGGCCTCTCTCTACATTCTTGACTGTAACATATGGTCCTGACACTCGGGGTCATCAGCAGATAAATACTGCATCAGCAGTGGGCCCAATGCTCCACGCTTTCTCCCACTCGCCCCCCCATGGCTGCCACCAGCGGAAACACTGAATATCAATGACCACTCCACCTTCCCTGTGGTCGGCCCTGCTTCTGATCCTTTTGACCCCTATTTCCTGCCTCCATCTCCCCGCCCAGCGGGAGCTCTCTCTGGACTCTGTCTTTCTCCCTCTCTCTCTTCCCACTTCTCTTTTCCTCCTCTCTCACATGCCTGGTGCTTGGTCAGATTAATGCCGTCTGCCATGTTTCAGAAAGGCGCTGTAGTGTGATTGGGAACACAGCCTGTACAAGACTTTCTAATGTTCTTAAAGGGCCCATTTTCTACCCTGTTTGTTCACTTATACCTTTTGTGGTTTTATACCAAAAACAGCAACCATTCATTCTTACACAACATGACCATTTTTCCAACCTCCTACAATTAAACCAGCTCCCTTTGATCAGGGATATTTCATTACTGAAAAAAGTAATCTACTACAAATGACTGATTACTTCTCAAAAACAATAAGAGATTGGATTACTTAGTACTCTCTGGATAAAGAAACCTCATTCCTTAATACTTTACTTCAATATTACTCTACAAAACCCAGATAAATCTCAGAACTGAATCAGTGGATTTTATATAAAATACAAGTGGATCTTCTGCTTTGAACAAAGTACAGTCAGGTTTGTGGATTAAAACAACCTGCTAATGCTAACTGTACACCTAGAAAATGGCCTGTGAACAACTGAATACTATAACTCAAAGTAAAGTCCCTTTAAACACAAATTAAAAAATTTAAATATGATGCTTAATTTAGCTTCTTATTCATAAGCATCTTATTGGAATTTCCCGTCCCAGCAGTTACATTCAGGTGCTTACATTTAAAGTGGAAATTCCAATAAGATGCTTAGGAATCAGAAGCTAACTTCGTATTTTGATTTTTAAACATGGAAAGGGAAATTTGAAAATATAAAATTATAAACTTGAGACTGATCTGTTTTGGTGACTTTTTTCTTGAGCTCAAGATTCCTTTATCCATAAACAGTTAATATTAGCAAGGTTACAGCCTAGTTTACACAAAACAGAGTTTCCTGTTTGATGGACTACAATATCCAGGCAGATACACAGCAGTATGGTAAGTCCATATATAACAGCACAAAACAGAACACAATTTGAGTGTAAATGACACACAAGGACTGAGAATGAAAAGTAACTACACATTACAAACAAAGGAGTAATGTAAGTAACTTAATTATTAATAGGACAGTAACTGTAATGTAATTGCATTCATTAACAAAATGCGAGACTTTACATTACTTAGGCTGCAGGAAAAAGTAATCACATTACTGTAACGTAACTTTGTACCATGTTTCCCCAAACC
Organism: Crenuchus spilurus; assembly: GCA_036984385.1. NCBI lineage: Eukaryota > Metazoa > Chordata > Actinopteri > Characiformes > Crenuchidae > Crenuchus > Crenuchus spilurus. The sequence continues at coordinate 2,918 of BRDA01077915.1, forward strand.
TACTTTTAGATAAGACCTAAACATGTCCTGATTGGCTACCGTCTACTGTAGTCTTGTACTGCATAATATCTGCTACATAGTGAACTGAGTGAAGAACTAGAAGAACCTAACCTGAGCACACAGAAAGCTATTATACATAATACAAAATAGGCACTAATCACTAATATAAGTATTGTTATGTATTTAAATTCACATAACATTTACTGTATATATATATATATATATATATTATATATGTGTGTAACTGGCACCTTGGGCCATCTGTGTATTTGGGCCACTCTGGGATACATCTGTCACAATGCAACAACTTCTTATTCATCATTATCCAGACAACACTGCATTGCATTGGATGGTGTTAGACATTTTGAGATGCATTATGAACATTCAGTAGTGAACTATACAGAGAGTGAAATACCACTGAGATTTCAAACAACACTATAAAATGGCTAAAAAACTATATAGTGGACTGTAATAGGGAGCAGTTCTGAACAGAGCTATGATTATATGGACTCTGTAGCCAAGAGAGGAGTTTACATGGTACTTCAAAATCTTACAGAAGATCAAATTCAGCTCTGAATGCATGAGCCCTTCAATAAAATAACATCCAATACAAGTAACAGATTGTAGAAACAGGAAATGTTATGATATCAGGCAACAGCTCACAATCTGCTCAGACATTTTAGATATCAAAAGACATCTCAATCTAAAGGATCGTGTCTAAATGCTTTCAACTGGTTTCTAAGGCTAATTTAATGACCACAGTTATGAATGTGATGATAACAGCTTTACTATAATACATATTGTGAAGCCTATCACAGTGTTGACGTCATCACCAACACAAAAGATTCCTCCCCCACCTGGAACCACAGGAACCGCCCCCTTTTCAAATCAGGAAATGACCGAGAAAAATTCAATACCAACACATTGAAATCATTTCCAAAACATTCTGAGATACATACTCCAACAAACAGTGTTCAGTCACCATTGTACTGGAGATTCAGTCCCCATCACTCTAAACACTGTTATTTTGCCCACTTTTTTGGAAGTACAGTCTGTTTAAAATCTTTTACACAATGTCTCAGTGCAGGAACCTGTCCTGTGAAAACATCACAACAGAAAAGTGTCTGTCATTCCTCACCATTAAGATGAAACATGATGAAACTGACACATATAGCAGGGTAGGAAGGAGTGACACTTTATCTTATTGATCATAGAAGTGTAGTATTTTTCCCGTAGCCCTCCTTGTCTACTTGTCACTTTTCAAAACAGTTTTCCGTCCACGGACTTCCATACAACAAAACATATGACAGGTTGGATTTGCTTAACTGCACAGTTCTGTCTGAATGTTCTAAAAGGTGAAAAATGGTAAGAATTGTGTGTGTGTCCAAAGCTCTGCCTGGCAGTGTAATCTGGGGTAGGCAATACATATAAAGAGCAAGGACAGCTGTCTGGGTAAATCTGGCCTGGAAGCTACGGGAGCAAAATGGCAAAAACAGGCCAGTTGTCCAATTCTTGTTTCTCTTCCATCCAGGTGGACATCACAGGTGGTTCCACAGTGGAAGTGGCAGAAGATCCTTGGCCTGCTCTTTTTTTTATCTAAGATCAGTGCCAATGCCCCTAAACGTCTCATTACCTTTACAACGGCCAAGGCACTGCAGCTGGGCACTAAAAAAAAAGCCTAGACACAAGTAGCCCTTTCATTTGTAGGCAGTAGTTAAACTTTCCTCTTTTTTGTGTCTTTACTGCTCTCATTGTATATATGCAGGATAACTGCGGCCTCGTAAAAGCAGCCGCTTTTGTCCCGCAGTGTCAGATTTACGCTCCTTGTTAAGCCAATGACGCCCTCCGTGCTTGACGGCCTGTCAGAGCTTTTTTGCTGCCTGCTCGTTTCAGCCAGGCCGGCGTGCTCTTTAAGATTATGTTTCATTAGCGAATACGAGTGGATGCTGGAGCAAGTGACCAAACCTGTAGAAAAGAGTCTCCAGAGGGCCCCTGGGGGCCGGCAGGTTGGCCTTCGCCAGAGGATTTTGTCTGAATACCTGCTTATTTAGGAGAATAATTTGTTTGTGGCTTTTGGCCACCTGTTACCCATGATTCAAACACTCCTCTGACTTCAGAGATAATAAGGCATCCCATGGAGAGAGAGGCTGCTGTGGCCTTTTGTAGCCAGTGTGATTTTAGTTTAGACAAAGTGCCACTCTCTCACATACACACACACAAACACACACACACACACACACACACACACACATCTACATGCTTAGAAATAACGTCAGAGGAGGCGGAGCTTCAGCAAACTGAAATGCATGCTCGCATTTGCCCTTGAGAAAAAACTTGTTTGTGCTATGAAGTCCCATGGGGCTGTGTGTGTGTATGTGTGGAGGAGTGTGTGTGTGGGTGTGAGAGACCTGGGAGGGACTGGAGGAATGAGAGTGTTTAAATAAACTCATTAGCATGACTTGATGAGGTTCAGAGGGAGTGCAATAGAGAAGGCTGTGTGCACTGATGTGTCTGTGTGTGTATGTGTGTGTGTGTGTGTGTGTGTGTTTTGAGGACTGTCAGCAGACAAGGTGACCTAGAGGGTTAACAGCATTCTAGATGTAGTGACAGTCACAGCATTGCCTGCTATGTCAACTGTATATTCACTTCTTCTCAGCTCTATTTCAGCTTCATGTTCTTAATGTGTTGACTGCTCGAGCTCTAGGTGGGGTGGCTCAGTTATGAAACATACACTGACATAGGTTACCATTGGTGATCTCAGTTAAAATGCTCAGTTAAAAACCTGCCACATTTCTAATATCAACACTCCTGAACCAGAGACAACATCAGAAGTGTCTTACCTGGACTGAGCAGAACGAGAACTGGACCGTTACTCAGTACAAAGTCCTCTTTTCAGATGAAAGTCACTCTTACATTTCATCAGTAAATCAGCTGCTAGAGTCTGGAGGAAGAGTGGAGAGACACACAATCCAAGTGTCTGAAGTCCAGTGTGCAGTTTCTGCAGTCTGTAATGCTTTGAGGTGTCATGTCATCTGCTGCTGTTGCTCCACTGTGTTTAGTCCAAAGTCAACACAGCATCTAGCAGCAGATTTTAGAGCACTTCATGCTTCCATCTGCTTTGATTTCCTTTATCAGCAGGACGTAGCAGATGTTCTCAGTGACAAAACTACTACTATGATATTACTGTGCCTGATTGTCCAGCCAACTCATGAGCTATAAGCTAAACTGATTAACATTAAAACAAAACAGGCTTGAAATACGTCACTTTACATGTTATGAAATTAAATTATAGGAAAAAGTTCCAGTTATATGAACTTTTCACAATTTTTTAGGTATGAATGTACATAGCCCTATAATGTCCACACATGAACAACGTGGACATCAGAATCAATCTTAAGAACAACTACACCATCCTTGCAGTGATTTAAACATGCACTGTTTCTTGTCTTCTTGTGGTTCTACATCTATCAATTTCCTTTACTGAAGAACTCATGAAGAACCATTTATACAAGTATATACAGTCAGAACGTTTGTAAACACAGCACTTAGCTATACTACGGAGTAATTAACACATTCATTCTTACAGCTCATTTTAAACAGTGTTGAATGCAAACAACATACTGAGCCAATACACTGATAATTGGGCTGTGAATTGGCAAGAACCTTCATATACAATACATATCATTAAACAGGGCTTATGATATATCACCATACTGTAAGCAAGGCAATATATTGTGATTTTGCTTTGGTAACATTACTAGTCAGCTATGCTTGCTAATGTCACTGCTAGTGCCCGTACGCTACTTTTCATGGAGTAGAAGAATCTAATGGATGCCCTCTTTTGTTTGGAGGGCAACACAAAATAACCCACTCTCTGCCAGTAATCTTGCCATTTTAACCATTCATTAAAATTAATACTGTAATTTTGAAAATCGAGCAACTTATTACTAGAGGTGGGTAATCCAGGTCCAGAAAGTAAAAATCCACCCCAGGATTTTTTTTTTCAACTGCCTTATTGGTTCTGCTGCAGATATGCTGCAGCAGAGCCACACATGAAGTTGGAGCAAAATCCTGGGATAGATTTATACTTTCTGGAACTGGATTAGCCACCTCTACTTATTACTATGATACTTAATTTTGTTACACCTCTACTGGGAATAAAGATTGATGCTTGATGTAGTCTAATAAGCTTCCTTCTGCTCCATATATCTGCTAGCCTGTACACTTGCATTTACTGCCAGATTGAAACTATAATGGATCACATAGCTAGCTAGCTAGCATCAAGTTTTTAATTTAGTAAATAAATACACAGATAAATAAATCCATACATTGTGTAGTTTCGTAACATTGTCATGTATTAAAATGCCTTACTGTTTTCTAGCTTTTTAATCATATTTTTAATCAATAATGAAATATCTCTCAGAATGAGCACACAATCCTGTTGTTTCAATGTAGCAAAGGAACAAAGCAGACACAATAGTTAGATTTGTCAATCTGGTAATAGTTGCTAGGTGATTTGATTCTGAAAATGATAATTAGTTATTTAATGAGCGCCAGTGAAAATCAAATGACTTGTCAGGTTCTATGAACACTGCAAGACCGTTCCTAAAAGGTCCAGTGCTCACAGCCCACTTCTGAAACTCCCATGATTCATTACTGCACTCATTTTGGACTATTTGTACCTCAAAATGCTTGATTGTGATGCAGGGTGGCTTGCTGCTAAACGCAATTCATCAATCGTGGCCCTTTGCGATTAACTAACTATGGAGGCCAAAAATGTGATTAATATATAATTAATCACGCAGTTCTAAGACATACTTAACTCGCTCTATACACTAGAGCAGACCAAAGCACTTTCACTCTACTTACTTTCCTCTCTGTGTCTTTTTTCCTCCTGCAATAGGGCTACTCTGTAAGAAGACTGTTAATCGTTATTTGCTATACTGCGTTCGTAGAAGACTGCAATATGCAAATGAGCCCTTTACAAAGACATAACATCATTTCTGGTGTCTTGTGAGAATACAGAAATCATAACAGGCCTCTGAGACCATGTGCCATTTTGTAGTCAACAACATAGCTCACAAAATATGTATTAGCTTGTACATTGCAAATATTCATGGTATTCAAGTCATGGTAGAATTATGTTTTTTGGACACTACCATGATGGTAGTACAATGGTGCTGCAATGGCAACACTACAGTAAAGCATCTAGTCTTGCTAAAGTAATACGAGGGTGAGTCAAAATGATCAGCACTCTGGCTGTGGAATTTATTTTAATCAGTTGTCAGAAAACACAAATACAGTATATTACATAATCTTTCTCATTTTCATTACACTTTCTCCCTCTATCAACAAGCCTTCTTTACAGTAAACAAATGTTGTTTGCAGATGTTGTAATGAATCACTGCACACTACTCTTCTTTTGTACAAATCACAAGTGGGGCGGCCATTTTTTGTTGCACTGCAGTCATAAATGAAGTGACGTAAGGGGATTCAAGGGATTCAAGGAAGCTTTATTGTCATTTGCATCACATGTAGTACATGAGGTGGAACGAAATTACATTCCCAAGGACCCAGTTTAACCTAGTGCAGTAGTTTGATATTAATATAAAAGTGTTTGTTATAAATATGAACTATACAGATATAATATAGGCTATAAAGATGTAAATGTAGATTATACAAGATGTAAGATGTCCAAACCTGCACAGCAGCTATTATGGAGATAGCGACCTAGTACAGAAAGTGTTAAGACATTGTGGCCAACAGAAGCTGTAATATGACTAAAGTGCTGATCATGTTTGACTCAGCCTTGCACTACTCATAGTATTTATCATAGTAAAACAAGTTGTGTTACTGTAGTATGACCACTGTAGAACAATGGTACTACAATCAATGGAGGGCCCAAAAACCATGATGGTATTTTATAATGGCAATACCATCATATAACCATGGTATATTTTTTTAAAGCTCATTTTAAAATCCATTTTTATTCCTTGGCTTTTAAGCGTGAGGCTTATTTTATTAGTATTTTAGTAGTTTTTATGTTTTTTCTATTTCTATTACTTTTATTGGTGTGTTACATTTTACTCTTTTTTACTTTGTATGTTTTTCCCTTGTTTCTGTTTTTGATTGTTTTTTTTTTTTAGATTTTGGTTCTGTTTCCTCTGTGCAGCACTTTGGCTCAGCTTATGTGGCTTTTAAAGTGCTATATAAATAAAGTTGAGTTGAGTTGAGTTTTGTGTTACTTTTCCCATAGATAAAAACAGCTTAGACTTAGGACCAGTGACAACATCCCCATAGATTTATTACATCAAAAGGCATATTCAGACTGTATTCTTTTAGATGGCTATAATTAAACATTTTACAAGGCTCCTCAGAGAATCTGGACAGCAGTAAAATTACTACAAGGTGGACTATTTCCTAGTATTTTCTGCCAACATGGATAATGCTTCACTGGGAGAGGTTGGACACACATGTTTGCAATGCAAGGTGACATATGCTTGGAAAATTATGGAAATGTGTATCCGGGTTGGACTACAGGATAAGACAAAAAAGCACTGAGTTTGGCCTGTCATTTTCTCAGGCATGGAGGGAGAAAACACTGACATTCAACGGAAACAAAATCAGAGGAGCTCCTGTATTAAAAAAAAACTTTAACTTAACTCCATCTGAATGTCTGAACTTCCTCTAAAAACATTCTTAAACTTTAATGTAATGTCATTTCAGGCTATTCCAAGTTAAACTATTTTGATTGGTCAATTTGTCATGAAAAGTTTGCTTTTGACAGCAGCGATACAATCGCAAAATGGCATTCAGTTCATACTGCGTAGTCTTATTCCGTGTCAGTCAGTTCTGATCTATTCTCCCGTCGACTCTCCTGCCGCTGATATATCCAGGCTGATCGAGTATTCTAAAGCCGCTGTGTCTCTCGGCAGGTCTGCAGGGGGAGAGAGTTTGCTCAAACTCGCCGTATCTGTACACAGGTCCGTCCTTTAAAGTTTGGCTATGGAATGTGTTTGCTCAGTGTGAGACAGCGCCCATGACTGAGTGTTGCATTACACAGCAGCAGGAGTGTCATACATAATAAGGCATCGGAGCGCTTTCTCGCCTCCCAGCGCCAGCTTCAGCATGCTTGGGGATTCCACTAATGCAGCTGTGCTTTTACCTGGGGCTACAGCGAGCTGTCTTATAGCAGGGGAAGAGATCCGCTTTACAAATCAATCAATACCTGAGGCGTGAAGGTAGCATGTACTTGGTGGGAACTTTTGACAAACCTACATACTGTACGTCTCCTTTGATAGATCAAATATCAATACTGGCTGAGAAGCCTTGACTTCATGGTCATTTTTTTTACACATGATAATTGGAAGTTCTGCTTTCTTTGCATAAAGAGTATCCAGTTCATGTTGTGAATAATGTACAAAGCCTGTGTGATGTAGAAACATTCAAAAATATGTGCTCTTGAGGGTTTTTGCATTGTATTAATAATGTAATAGAACAAATGCACTAACAATCATGACTAAAGCACAGAGTGCACAGATATGCCTGTTCTTGGAGATGCTGATTGATTTTATTTATAGTCATTACTAAAATATTTGTACACATTCTATATAACAAACTATTATTAATGACAGTAGAAGCTGAAAGTGCTTTCTGAATCGCACAAAAAATAATATAACCTGCAGTTGGAAAGCACAAGTACAAATACCTGTATATACCAGTGAGTCACCTACAATGAGAATATTGTGAAAAAGTTGCATTATTGTTCAAGATTTAATTCAAACAGATACAGTGTCATATATTTTATATTCATTACATGTAAAGTGACATATTTCATGTTGATGCCAAATAGTATTGTGAACTGTTTGAATGTAAAACTCAAATTAAATATTAGAATTAATTTTGAATTAAATATTAAAATATTGTAAGATTTTGGATTTTATGATCAAATGTAAAACAAAAATTTCTGAAATGAACAATAAACTGCTGTTGAAAAGTTGAATCTGTCCATCTTTATTTGTTTATTAAACATTAGTAAACATTATATAATTTTTGAATGCTCCATTAGAAAATATTATTTATAATGGAACCTTGGCTGGCTGAAAGTAATGTAGATGTGCTCCTCTGCCCAAGACAATAATTAAGACTGGTGCATCCCGATCCCAAAATCCAAATCCATAGATTTGAGATTTTCACGAGTTATAAGTCATACTGATCATCAGTAACATACAAACAAAAAAGTTTGAAATATGTCACTTTATGTGTAGTGAATATATATTTTTTGATTCAATTAAAATTTCAAATAATTTTGGAGATGTACTAGACATGACTGTAGAACTGTGGCAGTATGTTTTTTGTACTGTGATGATGACGTATCCCAGTAGTTTGGGGATTTACTGCAGTGTATGGTATTCTTGAATGTCATTTCTTTCAACTGTGCTTTATCCTCAAGGATGTAGTTTCCCCATAGTTTGGTTGAGATAAAAGGTTATGTTATTCAGGAGAGAGGAGTCCCCCAAGTGAATGTTGGTTCAGATACCACATTTTGACACGTGTGTGTTGTTCATGGGGAGGGTTGGTTGGGAGGGTCTTTTTGAACAGTGTTACCCTATGTTTTTTTGGGGGGGCTACCTCTGGTGAATGTTGTTCAGAATCACCATGTGTTGTTCGTGGTGGAGTTGGGGGTCCTCTGTGGTACATTGTTTATCACATTCTTTCACATTTTGGTGCTTTTTTGGGTGTGCTCATCATTTGGGAGGGGGTGGGTAATGATAATTAACTCACATTACTACAGTGGTATAATAATGAAGTAATCGTCACAGCCCTACATTACTGTACAATCACCTGCTTTAATCAATAAAGCAAAGCTTTATGCACTGACCTAAAAACCCAAAAGAAATGAACGTCAGAGAAAAATAGATAATTTTTCCTAAACTTACACAAATCCTAAAGAAGCCTGAGGCAGTAACACCTCTCTTTCTCTCACTCGCTCTAATCCACTAGCTGAACACATTTCTATTCCACCTGTGTGAGGTCCTCCAGATAGAGCCACAGAAGCAGAAATGATTGTAATTACTCTTTAATTTATTGACTAATGGCTGCAGCCTCCCCTGACAGCTGCAATTGTTCTAATGTCCCGGCCACCTAGACACAGCTCAAGTCCTCTTTGAGCACCATAACTAAAATAATTTATCATTACAAGCACATTAAATTGAAACATATAGACCATAACTGCTGTAATTTATATCATTTTGGCTCAGAGTTTTTTATTCATCCTCCTCTCGTTGTGGAGAAAAAGTCTAATTTGAGCTGATGTAGTGCTGTTTGTTCAGATAGCTACAGGCTGACTCAGACGAGACGAAGCAAACCCTGAACATGTTTCTATGGAAATCTGAGACTTAAGGATGCAGTCCACAACAGGAACAGATTAATTATGGAATACTCTGATCAATATCAGACCGACTGCTCATACTGCTCTTTATCTACACACACACACACACACACACACACACACACACACACACACACACATGCACAAACACTATCAGGTCTGACTTCATCTTTCTGAGCAGAGACCTCTGACAAACATAAATACCTACAATTTTCAGCCAATATAACTGTAAACTGCAAGCTTATTACTCTTAATATGTATTATTCATTATTCTGTAACTACAAAAAATGATGCTTTATCCCTGATGAAACTCTGCTACAACAAATATTCAATAAAATGTCCCTCAGAAGAGCTTGTCATTCTATTCTATTAATGCTGATTTCTGTTTATTATATCATTAACCCCTTAAATTCCCAGGATTATTATAGCCGAAGGCTAATGACTCAGTAAATGTATAGGAAGCTATGAGCCTTATTTACCAATATCTCCCCAAGTTTTTCTTACATTTACTCTTAAATATTACTGTAATTTAAATCCTATATTATACAGCTGGAGAATTGAAGAAAACTCATTAACCAGTTGTTTTTGCACAAACAAGTCAGCACTCAAAGGCATAAGTGTGCTGGTGAGTGGGTGTAGATTCTGCTGTTACTGAAGAACAAATCCCAAATAAGAAAACAATGACGAATGTAAGAATCTTCATAAAAACTGTGTACAAAGACATTTCTTCTTAAGAATGCTTGATGAATGAGGCCCAGTGATTGACTGAATGTTTTGTTTCAGGAGTGAGGAAAAGGCACGGCATTTAAGTGGTTAAAATGTAAAGTTTTTAACCCAGTAAACTACAGACTACACAGTAAATCTGCCAGTGTTAAATCAACACTATTAGAGTTAAATTAACACTGGGGGTGTCAAAATGTAAGACTCTCAGTGTTAATTTAACTCTAATAGTGTTGATTTAACACTGGCAGATTTACTGTGTAGTTATTACACTTAAGATTCAGTAACTACCTCAAATTATTTGATACTATTTTTTTCTTTATTTAGATAATTTACTTAAAGGCCCAAATGTTTGATTTTTATTTAAAACCCAATTTTCAAAATTAATAAAATACTGTACATGTCAGTAGGGGTTGGAGGAGGTGGATGCAGCCTGGATATAAAAGCAAAGCTTTATTAACACAACTTGAAAGTGAAGCTATGAATCAAAACAAAACTGTGGCTGTGGACAATACAATAGTGTGACAATACATAACTATGAAGGCAATACAGTGACGGATGAGGACTGTGAGACATGAGGGAACCTTTAAACCAAACGTAATGAGACTAGGGATTGGAACAGGGCTGTGGGGGTCATAAGACAAAGGTGTGAGGTGGGCAGAGACAACAGAACATAAACATAACAGCACATGGACACAAGACTAAGACAGGGACAAGGCTGTATCAGGAGGTTTCACAATATATAATTTAGTTTACTGTTAAAGGTACAAAACTGACAATTTGTTACAAAGAACACAGAGTCCATATATGAATTCAACCCATTTTGAATTCTGTTTTTGTGATGTCACAATTACATTTACGCCTATTCAGCTTACATGAGTTCAGCTCCACACACTGACACACTGTGTCTTTTAGCTTGGCCTTGTCTTTTGAATGATAAACAATACAAAGAGATCCTTCAGAACAGAGTTCAATTACATATTTCAGTCTTAACCCTCTGGAGTCGGCTCTCCTGCGTGTGGTATATTAACAAAATTCAACAAAAACTCTGAGATTTTGTCCTAGAAACAAAACTAAACATACCCCGGAAACTTTAAAGGGTCTATTGTTCAAATATATAGCTTATATTTTTAGATTCTTGTGAGAGGAGCAAAGACACGTCTGTGAGAGCAAGTCAGACAGTTGCGCATATTTTCCCGCCACAAGACGCGAGCTGTCATTCATATCATAATGGCATGGTAATTCCAGACATTTCATTGGTGGGTTTCAGCGGCCTGGAATCTGTGAAATGTGAATTGGACAAAGATCTCTCACCTGAGGTGGTCCTGAACAAAAGAGCTCTCACCTGAGTGTTCACACCTATCTCATAAATATTCAATGTAGGGTTAGTGGCTGAGGAAAACACAGTGTCACCTCACATTTGGTAAGCTTTAAAAATAAAACCACATACAATTAAAATTTTTTTTTTTTACAATATATCAGCACATCTGAAAATAGGTTTTTGTAAAGTCTAAGTGTAGAGTCGATTGAATCAAATATATATTTATGACACTCTTATTGTTTTAACACTGTTGTTGCTGAGTTGGTGCTGAACAAAAGCCTGTGTAACACTTTTGGGGGAAAAAGATTTGATGAGTGTAATTTTAAAAAAGCCATGTCAGACTACATCAGAGTGTCTGAAATACCCTCAGACTCCAGAGGGTTAAAGGTACAGTAACGAAAGCAGACAGTTTAAATCTAAAGAGAGTTTGGAAATTTGTAATATCATGTAAAATTAATTATGAATTCATCCGTATTTTCCGGACTATAAGTCGCTCCTGAGTATAAGTCGCACCAGCCATAAAATGCATAATAAAGAAGAAAAAAACATATATAAGTCGCACTGGAGTATAAGTCGCATTTTTGGATGAAATTTATTTCATAATGTCTAACACCAAGCACAGACATGTCATTTGGAAAAGTAATTTAAAATAAAAATAGAATAAAGGTACCAACATGCTGAATAATTGAACACTGACACAACTGAGAACGTGCCTGGTATGTTAACATAATTATATTATTATTATTATTATTATTATTTAACTATTACAATAACAGACATTGTCTATATTTTGTTTTGGTTCTACAAAACATTGATCATTTTTACAGTTGCGTCACTGCAGCTTAGTTGAAGCGCAAAAATAAACTCATTTAGAATATTATTAGAAATAATCATGCCATGCTACCATAACACTTCATGGTGTGCAAATATGCCAGGATATAATGTAGATTTTCATACCATTGACATATTTTTCTTTATTATTCTTTATTCTGCGCTGAGTCATGCTGCCTGCTGCTGGCCTCAGCGCTGGCTGCCGACTGAATAAGCTGTGTTTAAATGACATCCCTGTAGTGACTGGCTGTGAAGACAACTTCCATCTTAAGTGGTTAAGTTGTTGTTTTTGGTTTATTTCTTTGTTTCCCAGTAGCCATTAATGTACTTTGTGATATTTGCGGTTTTTTGGTAATATTAGATTATTGATTTTCTACTGTTGTGTTAAGTTTTTCGTTTCTATCTTTTGAAATTCCTTAGATTATATTTTTGTTAATATTTTGGGCTTAGCTTCGTTTTTTTATTTTATATTTATTTTATTTAATTGTGGTGGCAGCTAGTGAATAGCTTAAATAAAATCAATTGAACCTATTTTTAAATGTTGGTCTAATTTAAGTTCTGCAAGATGCATATTTCAAGTTCTGCTGACAATACTAGAATTTACGTCCAATTAAAGAAAATAAGTTTAGTCAATCAAATGTTATAAATTTCTCTGTGTTCTTCTTTTGATTTTAAAATATAATATAGTATTTTGAGTGTTTGTGTCTTTGTGAGTTTCTGAGATATTTCCCTCACTTTGCGCTGGAGACGCAAAATATCTAAAATAAATAAATCTCTGTGTTATAACATTTAAATAAATAACATTTTCTCTGTGTTCTTCATTTGATTTTAAAATAGAATATAGCATTCCGAGTGTCTTTCTGTGAAACTGGCTTCCCTCACTTTGCACAGAAGAGTCTGTCATGTAATTGGCGTATCAATAGGAGCTCATGTCTCCCAGGGTGGCGGCCAAGAGGGGGATTTTCCCCTGACGAGAAATTTCGTTGCATCTGGCTTCCAGTGCTAGATGCATTTTACCAGGAATACAGCGACGGGAAGCATGATGGTGAACTAATTTCCCCTACCCATGTTTTCCAGTTGTTTTTAAAAGTTACTGCAATGTTGAAATTATCAACACGGGCCTAGTGTGAAAATAACATGTAAAATGATATACCGTTAATAATGTATTGTGGTGTGCTAAGGGGCCTCGCATTACCATAGGCGACTTGCCGTTTTGCATATTCCCAGGGGTCTTTGGGGGTGGTTCGGGAGGGTTAGTGTAACTGTTCTGTGGGTTCATGTAGGGGTAAAAGCTTTAGGTGTTCTGTGTTGTATGAATAAATGTGTGCATGTGTCAGTGCTTGTGTAGTTTAGGATAGTCACCGTTGGTGTGGGGGGTAGATCAGATGCATACCTGTGTGAGTGAGAGATGAATGCTAGTCTAATTCTCTCTGCTGTGTTGTATTGCTGGAGATTGACCAATAAAAACACACGTCTATAAATGGCTTCTCGAGGAGTTATTCCACAGTATTAATAATTTCACACATAAGTCGCTCCAGAGTATAAGTCGCACCCCCGGCCAAACTATGAAAAAAAAACGCGACTTATAGTCCGGAAAATACGGTAAATAAAAAATCTCAAGTGGGACTCAGGGAAAATGTAAAATAAAAAAATGTAGGCATGTGCCTTTAAACTCAAATCTCTAGTCACTAATATATAAGTTCTG
>BRDA01077918.1:0-10118 GCA_036984385.1 Crenuchus spilurus
TGATTTGGGCTCTTCCATGTGTATCTGTGCCTGTTGTGTAGACGGAAGAGTGTGTTGCTGATGAACAACCCATGTTCATCACAGAAGTCTACCACTACTTGACCTCTATCATTTCTTGTACCATGACCATATTTCCCAAGCACTTCACTTTCTGCTGCATTTTCTCCAACTCTGGCATTGAAATCTCCAGTCATGACAAGTAGGTTCTGCTTGGGATTCTCCACAAGTACCTGTTCAAATTCCTTGTAGAACTGTTCAATTTCTTTGTCTTGCTTGTCCGCGGTTGGTGCATAACACCAAATAAGAGTCATATCTCTTGTCTAATGTGGCTGATATGACTCTGCTGCTGACTGGATTTTAGGATTTTAGACATGTGTAGAAACTTCTGTGAATCCAGATAGCAACTCCATGATGTTCACGACCCTCTTTGCCTGAGAACAGAACGTGTGTCCATCCTTTGTCTTGAAGTGTCCAGTGCCTGACCACTTAGTCTCAGACAATCCACAAATGCTGATATTCAGTCTTTCCAATTCACTATTAAGTATTGATAACTTGCCAAGTGAGTTTAGACCCCTCATATTCCATTGTCCAATCTTGACACGAAGTCTGCTGTTTAGCTTCTCTTCATCTTCTTTCCTTGTTGTATTGTGCAATACAACCTTTGATGAGCCAGTAGTACACTTATCAATACCCACCCTGTCTCTCACAGTGGGTATCGCGGACCTTTTTATCCTGGGAGACATCCGAGCCAGATTGGCATTCTTATTTTTCAACTTTATTTGTGCTCTGTGGGATAAATAGACTGACTAAGCATCCCAATCTCTTGTCAGCCCTGCAGTCGACTTGTTGTGCTAAGTTGCACCTAGCATACACCTCATCATGAAAAATCAACATCCAGTGTCATTAGCAGTAAAGCAACATAACACTTAAAGTTGTAAGAACCGTGCTGCAGCCCACAGTTCCAGGTCCTGTTGGATGGGGAGTGTGATTGCTCTTTGTCTGGAACCTCCTCTTCGACCTTACCATCAAGGGTGGCCCTACCAGGAGCATAGCTCCAGATGGTATTGCTCTTAGATTCAAAGGTTCTCTCAAACTTCTCCACCATGGCAAAGTAGCGATCTCAGGAGAAGAATTTGCATTTTATTGCATGAAATAAGTATTTGATCACCTACCAATCAGCAAGAGTTCTGGTTCTTACAGACCTGTTAGTTTTTATTTAAGAAGCCCTCCTATTCTGCCCTCATTACCTGTATTAATTGCACCTGTTTGAACTTGTTACATGTATTAAAGACACTTTGTGGGGTAAGGATGATTCTGAGAAAGGTCAGTAATCAGCCCAGAAATACATGAGACGACCGGGTCAATGACCTTGGGGGTGGCACGGTGGCTTAATGGTTAGCACATTCACCTCTCAGCACTAAGGTCTTGGGTTCGAGTCCTCATCTGAGTGGAGTTTCCATGTTCTCCCCGTGTCTGTGTGGGTTTCCTCCGGGGTCTCTGGTTTCCTCCCACAGTCCAAAAAACATGGAGATCAGGTGAATTGGCAACTGTAAAATGACCCTTTTGTGTGTATGAATGTATGTATGCCCAGATATGGTTGAGTGCTGGGTGATCCCCCTATTGCTCGATGCAGTTCTCCAGGTGGACGGTCGCTTCTGGTTGAGAGTAAGCTGTGCGCAACTGGCTGCTGCTTCTCACCGGAGTGTGTGCATATGAAGTGTGTCGATTGTAAAGCATCCTTGGGTGTCTAGAAAATTAATAATGTGTATGTATCTATGGTCAATGACCTGAAGAGAGCTGGGACCTCAGTCTCAAAGAGGACTATTAGTAACAATACAACATCATGGTTTAAAATCCTGCAGGGCATGCAAGGTCCCTCTGCTCACTCAGCACATGTTCAGGCCCATTGGAGGTTTGGCAGTGACCATATGGATGATGTAATTTTCTCGATTTTTTTTTTTTTTTTTTTTAGATTCCGTCTTTCACAGTTGAAGTGTACCTACAATTAAAAATGACAGACCTCTCCATTCTTTGTAGGTGTGAAAACTAGCAAAATTGTCAGTATATAAAATACTTAAAGCAGTAATACCCCACTGTTTTACTGCTTTACATTCTATAATGGTAAGTAATATAAGAGGAGCAGATCAGACACAGCAGCTGAGGACTTGTGTGGCTCCTGTTGTGTTCCATAAGACGGATCTAGCACAAGCAACCTAATCAGGCTTTTACAAGCCAATTTAATAATTTTCTGGAGGTTAAAATTGCTGGGGTCAAATGGACCCCAAAGATAAATTGTTAGTAAATTGGAAGGTAATAGGCGGGTTAATCATTGTGTTGTGTGGGTAGCTGACACGAGGAGACGGAGACGCCGTTGGAATCAAAACTTAGACACTTTATTGAACTAGTACTGAACCTAAACAAGCACGAGGGCTTTTGCTAAACAGAGATGAAGTCTAAACCAACAAGCATATCATCAACAGAAACCCACAGACAGAAAAACCACCTAACAAACAAAATGACCAACAAAGCACAGAGACACACACAAGGCTTATAAGGATGAAGACTAATGACAGGGAACACCTGGACACGCTCAACACATGACATCACAGGCAGGACATATACGGGTATGTAATACATAATCAGACCACACGAGGGAGACAAACACAGAACATACGGACATGCAAGGTAGACATAACAGAATCCCCCCCAAAGGCCGACCCGAGACAGCCAAAAACAAAACCATGAAACAATAATAAACAAGGACACAAGTAACAAAACCCATGACAGAACCAGAACTCAATACATACTACTAAACATTTCACATCACTGAGGACAAGAACATTACACACCACAAACCAAGGGAAACAAAACACTCAACACCAGACCCAAGGAAGAACATACAGCAGGGTCACACAAAATAGTCCGTACCATGCCAACAGCCACGTCCAGGGCTGTCGGCAGGAGCGCACTCCCCCCTCCAAAGCCCCCCCCACCCATAAGAGGCGGGGCGGAGGGCGGGCACCAGGAAGCACAGGGGGGGTGGGAGGGCCCAACAATAGGGACAGCAGCTCCTACGTCCCATGCCAGGGTGCTGTGCCGTCTTCCGTAATGTGAGGGAGCTGCTGCCGTTGTTGGGCGTTGTCCAAAAGTCCCGTGCCACCACGTGGGCGCCGAGACAGGGGGGGGACGCCCCACGTGGGCGCCGAGACAGGGGGGACGCCCCACGTGGGCGCCGAGACAGGGGGGACGCCCCACGTGGGCGCCGAGACAGGGGGGACGCCCCACGTGGCCTGGGGGCGTGGCCCAGCAGCTCTCCTGGCTGCTCTGGGTCGCCTTGTGACCGCGGGTAGCGTCCTCGCGCCGATAGGGGAAGAGGGCTCTGCCTGTGGCTCCGGCTGGCAGTCCGGTCCAGCCTCTAGAGTAGGCCGAAAGACACTGTCCTGAGCCGGAGGCGCGGCTTCCTCCGCGCGCCGAGCCGGAGGCGCGGCTTCCTCCGCGCGCCGAGCCGGAGGCGCGGCTTCCTCCGCGCGCCGAGCCGGAGGCGCGGCTGTGAGGATGGACTGGGCCGGGCGTTCAGTGGCCGGCTCCTCTAGCGCCTCCACTGCCACCTTCTCCGTGACGGTGATACCCACGACCACCGCCTCGCTGTGCTCCAGGTCTGCAGCCGCCTGACGCGCTAGCCTCCGTCGCTCAGCCTTGCGCGTCTTGCGGCAGCAACGCTTCTCCGCCGCCTCTGCCTTCGCTCTCTCCTCCTCGCAGTCGCGTGCTGACATTTCCTTCAGGAGGCTTAAGGGGTCCTCGGCTTTGAGCAGCGCGATGACCTCCGGGGACATCGACAGCCTGTTCAGAACCTCGCTGTCCGAGTCACCGGCCCCGCTCAGTTCCTCCTCCTCCGCCGTGGTGAGCACTACTCGCCCGACGCTTACTGTAGGTCCCTCGTCCCTATTGTGGGACTGTGGTGGAGAGCACGCCGACGCTGGTGCGGTCAAAGCAAGTGACCGCACCAGCGTCGGCGTGCTCTCCACCACAGTCCCCCCCCCCAATGAATTTTTCCGTGCGGGGGGAGCGACTGATCCTGAGAACACATCCCACCATTCAGACGCGATGAGGGGCTGGAGTCTGTCCAGCTCTTCCACTGGGAGGCAGGGTAGGCAGCACCGAAGCAGATCCGCTATCTGGCTTGCCCACCACCGGCAGCGATAGAGTTGGACTCGCTGCTCAACACACTCGTCATTCCCACAGTCCGCTCCGTTGTGTTTTGGGTTGGTCATTATGTTGTGTGGGTAGCTGACACGAGGAGACGGAGACGCCGTTGGAATCAAAACTTAGACACTTTATTGAACTAGTACTGAACCTAAACAAGCACGAGGGCTTTTGCTAAACAGAGATGAAGTCTAAACCAACAAGCATATCATCAACAGAAACCCACAGACAGAAAAACCACCTAACAAACAAAATGACCAACAAAGCACAGAGACACACACACAAGGCTTATAAGGATGAAGACTAATGACAGGGAACAGGGAACACCTGGACAAGCTCAACACATGACATCACAGGCAGGACATATACGGGTATGTAATACATAATCAGACCACACGAGGGAGACATAAACACAGAACATACGGACATGCAAGGTAGACATAACACATTGATTGACAGAGAATATTTCACCAAAACCTAAATCTACAACATTTGGAACTGACAATAACATTTTAATATATTATTTTTTTTCCTTCAACAATAATTTGAAAAAAGCTACAAACTAAAAAAAAGTCCTACATGTCCTGGCATGTAATCTGTTCTCAGTTTAAGACTGAATTTACTCTTGTGAATATGCAGTGAATGCAATCAAAGATGACAATCTGTAGATCATTCTATACCATCATTTAAACATTTATCACATTTATTCAAGTTAACCATACATAGTATAGTTTAATAGCAGTATAGGAATTAAAATGATGTTTACAAATAATTTTAAGATATTGGTGAATGAAACACAATATTGGACATTGGTTAAAGAACAAAAACTATTTTACGTAAAGTTATATGAATATTCTTTTAATACTTATACATTTGTTATTTATTTATTTATTTATTTATAAATGGGGTTGACATTAAAGCTGGGATCATTAAAAATTTTAAACATTAAAAAATATAAAGGATTAATGTTTCTATAACAATAAATGCACATTCAAGGAATGTTTTAGAATGAAAACGTGTTTAGCTGGTGTTTGGGGACTGTGCACAATGTTGACCTAATGGCTAGAGACTTGTTAGCTTGGCAGCCACATTAGCCTTGTAGCAGCAGTGCAAAACTAAACAAGCAAACAAACAGATATTGACTGATCCTTTGGGCTAAGTCTAGTCTAGTCTTTCAGTTGTTTATAGTTTAAATCCAACATATTGACAAAACTGTCAAGACTTTGAATTGCACAGAGTGTCTGGTCTTATGTTACATGTTTACAAGCCTGTTTAGTCCTGATAGGCTTACGCTGCTCTAGTGTGGGTGTTTACATTAAGACCTAATCAGCACAGGAATAAATTATGGGAATAAAGAATGCATTATGCATGTGGTCTCTTCAGCCCATATGGTGCACACATGTGTAAGGGTGTGTGTGTGGGTGGGTGTCTGTCTCTTTTTTGTGTGCCAGACTGTTAACTGGGCCAGCAGTATTTTCTCAGTACAAACTCCCCATATATATAATACATAAGGAGAGCATACAGCACAGCAATGTCTTTGCATGCCAAGGTGATCAGAAAGCTCACACATGGACAAAGGTCATGGTAGCATGTAGGCATGTATGTTTATGAGCAAGTGAGCGTGAGCTGATGTGAATCAAGCATGCTAAGGGTGAATGTTAAGCCCACACCTGTCTTCTGTCCTCAGGAAAGCAAAGAGTAAACGTGTGTTTGTGTGTGTGTGTGTGTGTGTGTAAGCTTCAGCCTCAAGTCCCAGCTATTAGTGATAATAAAAACATATTGTAATCTGATATTAATCTGTATTACAAATAAGCTGACATATTTCAGGCCTTTTTTGTTTTAATGTTGATCCGTTTGGCTTATTTATGAAAATGAAATTTAGAAATCCAGAATCTCAAATTATTAGAATATTTAATTCCAAGTTAAAGTAAATTATTATTGAAACAGTATAAATAGTGAATCTCTCAGAGCTACAACTGTCACATTCCTAATATCAACACTCCTGAACCAGAGACCACATTAGAAGTGTCTTACGTGGACTGAGCAGAACCAGAACTGGACTGTTAGTCAGTACAAAGTCCTCTTTTCAGATGAAAGTCAGGTTTGTGTTTCATTAGTAAATCATACATACATACACATTACACTTATATAGCGCCTTTCTAGACACCCAAGGACGCTTTTACAATTGACACACTTCATATACACACACACTCCGGTGAGAAGCGGCAGCCAGTCGCACACAGCGTACTCTCAACCGGAAGCGACCGTCCACCTGGAGGACTGCATCGAGCACTAGGGGGATCACCCAGGACAGAGTGCCAAACATATCTGGGCATACATACATACACACGCCAGGGTAATTTTAGAGTATGCAATACACCTGATCTCCATATTTTTGGACTGTGGGAGGAACCCGGAGTCCCCGGAGGAAACCCACGTGGACACGGGGAGAACATGGAAACTCTGCTCAGATGTGGACTCGAACCCAAGACCTCAGCGCTGAGAGGCGAACGTGCTAACCGCTAAGCCACCGTGCCGCTCTCAGACTGCTAGAGTCTGAGAGACGCACAGGCAGAGCTGTCTGAAGTCCAGTGTGAAGTGTCTGCAGTCCAGTGTGAAGTGTTTGAAGTCTGTGATGCTTTGAGGTGTCATGTCTTCTGCAGGTGTTGGTTCACTGTGTTTTATCAAGTCCAGAGTCAATATCTACCAGGAGATTCTAGAGCACTTCAGGCTTCCATCTGCTGACATGTTTTATGATTTTTTTTTTTCCAGCAGGACTTAAGATTAAGATGAACCAATTTAGCCAATGTGATTTTTCACACAACAGAATTTGACCTCCGCATTTAACCCATTCGTGCAGTGAAACACACACACTAGTGAACACACTAGGCTGTGAGAATTTGTGCCCGAAGCGGTGGGCAGCCCTTATCCACCGGCGCCCGGGGAGCAGTTAGGGGGTTAGGTGCCTTGCTCAAAGGCACTTCAGTCATGTCCTGTCTGGGGATTGAACCAGCGACCTTCTGGTCACAAAACCAGATCCTTACCACCAGGCCGCACCTGCCCACACTGCCAAAACTACTAAATAATGCTTTGCTGACCATCATATTACTGCAACTCAACTCATGAGCTATAAGCCACACTGATCAACCTAAAAACACAAATGTTTTTAAAATTGTCACTTTATGAGTAAAGAATATAAAATCTTTGAAAGTTTACCTGTTTCAATTAAAATATTAACAAAAAATACATTTTCATGATGTTCAGACTTTTTGATGTAAGATTATACATGTGAACAAAACATTATCATTTTGTTCAGTTCTTGGGATCAAAACAAACTTTAAAAGGCTCAAACTTGTCAGTTTAGAAAGTAAAAGAATTGTACTTGAATAGATAAAGATGGATAGATACTTTATTAATCCCAAAGGAAATTAAAGCATCTAGTAGCATATTAATTAAAAACACAGTATATTCCACACAATAAAACAATACAATAAAGATATAAGATACAATATAATAGAGATGTAGTAAAAACACTTACATAGGTACAAAGTACTTACAGCTACAAAGCAGAACTCCCAAAACTACTACCAGTATCTGTAAAACCATAAAAGTTTATATAAATAAATATGCAAATACATATACATTGAATATTCATTGATTATATATAATCCTGTACATTGAGACCAACACATTCAAATATATATAATGATGACTGTAAAAACTGTCTTAAGATTGCGATTAAGAATAAAATTTAACTCAGTCAACAGTGGCCTTCCCATCCACCACTGGCAGAGTTTAAAGGTCTGAATGCTCTTGGAACAATAAATAAATTAACAATCTATATAATTATGTATTTACCATAGACATAAAAAAGCATTATGTATTTAAAAATGTGTTTATTTTTGTCAAGAATAAAATAAAAAAAGTAAAGTGAAGCTTCTGAATTTCCTGCATTTCTGCATTGATTACTAATAAAAATGTGATCTTATCATTCAGTTCCAATTATAAACAAACACTGTCAGGCCTGCCCTCATATCCCCAGGTCTAGTGTCTGTATTATGTCTCCCTCTTGTGTTCAAGTTCTGTACCACACGCCCATATATGTACTTCCTGTCTTGTCCTGCGTTAATCATGTCCAGGTGTTCTGTATCCCTTGTGATTAGTCTTCCCCTTTATAAGCCCTGTTTGTCTCAGTCTAGGTTATCGGTCATTGACATTAACTCTAACACTATCACCTATTCCTGTTGTTGTCTGTGATTTGCGTTGTCTTGTATCTACCTTGTCTCTTGCTGTGTTGCTCTGTAAGTCTATCTTGTTTTGTTCCAGTCTTCAGTTAGGTTTTGTCTTAGTCCTAGTTTCTGTTCTGTTTCCAGCCATCGTGCTGCCGTTTTGTTTATCCAGTTTCCCATTTAATAAATCTCCTATTTTACATCATCTCCGCCTGTGTTCGCCCTTCTCTCCATCCACCCAACCCACACAAACACAGTCTAACTACATTAATAACATCTTGAGTAAGCTTTGATCAGAGGATCAACACTATGATCAGAGGATTGTGAGTTCGAATCCCCATCATGATGATCTGCCATCAGCAGCTGGAGCCCACGAGAGCAAATAATTGGTTGTGCTCTCTCTCTGTGTGTAGATGGTGCTTCTCCCCATCACTACTAAGTAATGTCTGCTTGTTCAGGTGTCTGTTAGCTGATGAATCAGAGCTGATCTGTGCTTTCCTCCGAGTGTTTTGGATGCCTAGTGATGATGTATCAGCAGCAGTAGGAAAAGAGGTGGAGCCTGACTTCACATGCATCAGAGGAGGCCTGTACTAGTCTTCACCGTCCTAGAGTCAGAGACATAACAAGTGATTGGGAGAGTCCTAGCGGATGGCTACCTCTATATTGGGAGGAAATTGAGTCAAAAAGAAAAAGTAAGCGAATCTCTGTGCTCTGAGCTAACTGACAAAATTTGTTTCAGTTAAGAAGATGAAAAGTAGCTGGAAAAGGTTAAAAGCTAAAATCAGGGTCAGTGTAAAATCCATGCTTAGACAAATTGGCTACAAATGGAGAATATGTAGGACTTTTGTTACTGTCCTTAGGAGGGAGAATTATGTAAAGATTATTCCTAGAGCACAAAAAGCAGTCAGAACCAGTACATTAAAATCACTTATTAGAAAAACTGCTGCTCTCTGAAGTCCACCTGTTAATAGCTGAAGTTCACTGATTTTTTCTAGCCTGCGCTGCTGTTTACCTAATAGTGATTAGATCACAATAGATTATAATTCATTATATAATCAATAAGTGCAGAAATCCAAGTAATTCCAACAAATGGACTTATTCTTGAAACTGTACAGCCAGAGATGAGCAATTTAAAAGTTGTTTCAAAACCACAGCAGGAAATGTTACTGCAGAGTGGTGACAGAACCGTATCCTGTAGATAAAAGAGTGCATATCATGAAGAAAAATCACAATTGCATCACAGCACCATGGCAACACACTACCATCAGGGGAATTCCCACCTGACTGTGGTCTTATCAGATATACAATACCTCTCACTCGTTTCTTTACATGAAGAGTGTGCACAGTTTCATATTTGGTGACTGAATTTGCTCTTTTAGATTTTCAGTTGTAACAGTAAAATATTTGACTAAATTCAACACTTTTCAGTGCATCACACAAAAATACAGACATGGCAGGGGGCATGTTTTGTGCAAAACATGAAAAACACATCCCTCCCACTGAAATCAGCACAATCTCAGCAAGACCAAGTGAATCATAAAATATTTGTGCTGAATAGATATGATGAGTGGAAACTGGTAAGCTTTATAATAATAATAATAATAATAATAATAATAATGTATAGTAGAAGCATATTACAAAATGCACAGCAGACCTTTTTCTTCCTAGCTCACTCTATATATATAT
>BRDA01077922.1:0-11125 GCA_036984385.1 Crenuchus spilurus
TGTTGGAATGAAGGGGAACCTCAGCAATTCACCTGCAAAACTGTCATCAATTCACGGTGGCTAAATCAGAGATGACACATCTATCTCAGGGCACAGACACACACACACACACAATCAGATGGACGTGAAGTTGAATAGCAGTCATCAGAAGCAATCGCAGAGGTTGGGTGTCAGTAACAAAGCAACTTTGATTATAGGCTCTCGTCTATGTATTTGTGTCATTCCCACAACATCTCCTGCACAACGACCTCACCCTCCATCCCCCCTGTGCCAAGGCTGCTCTCCGTCTTCATGAACCTCATGACACCCATCTCACTCGCTCCGTCCAATCATCGGTGTTTATTTCCCGCCAGATGATAATTATGATGTTGGCTCGAGACGTAAGATTACAGGAATGATAATGGCAGGTGACACGGTGAGGAAAAGGGCACCCTCAAGAGCTTTTGTTCTTGCTGTTATCTATAATCTCGCTGCCACTCTTTACCTCTACCTCTTTCTCTCTGTCCTTCTGGCTCTTCAGAATTCAGATCATAGTCCCAAAGAACAAGATGTACAAGAACTTCTCTTGGTGAGTTCTTGGTGCTCTTTTATTAGGCAGCAAATGGGACAGTCAGTTCTTGAAGATGACGTGTTGGAAGCAGGAAAAATGGGTAAGGATCTGAGTGACTTTGGCAAGGGGCTAAATTGTGAGGACTAGACGGTTTAGAGCACATCCAGGTGGGCCCATGGACTTCCAAAAGTGTGCCAATGAAGGATAATTAATGAACTGGTGACAGGGTCAATGATGTGAGTGGGAAGAGCTGCAGTAGCACAAATTACTGAAAGTTAATGTTGGCATCAGACCACACAGTGCTCAACAGCTTTCCACAAACCAGTCAGCATGCCCACCACCAAAAAAGGAATGTAAATGGCCTGTGGTTTAATCGTCCGCAGCTTACCTAAGCCACATTATTTGGGTGGGAGTGCATTGACAATACAGCACTGACACCAACACAGTAGTGGTATGTTTGTGTTGTGTCAGCATCAGTCCTATAAACCCAATGTACACTTACTGGCCACTTTATTAAAAATACCTACGGTACATTGTTAGCACACCCAGGCTAGGACTGGAAAGACAATTCAGCTTTGGACTTGTCTAGACTAGCCCGGCAACTAAAATATGGTTGAATGGCTGACTGGACTGAGTGGGGTACAGCTTTACTTTCACTTTCAGTTTCAACTACAATGACAGTTAATTGTTGCTTATCCATCACTGGAATGAGAACAACGTTCATTGGATGGAGACGACCATTACAGACTTCTCCAGAATGTCCAGATGGCCAGTTCACCCAACTTGTGTACAACTTGTGCTTGTAGTTAGAGACTATTGGCCAGATTCAATGCTGAAAAGAGCCAGTAGAGTCATGGGAGCATATTTTCTGATTCATAAATATGGAAAAACAACAAGTCCCAAATGGATTACCATTTGTGTGAAATTGGCGTTTTCTCTTATTTGCACCTGCCGTTCAGAACAAAACACTGTCCTCCAAAAAATCCCACCTGCTATTCATTAAAATGGCAGCATCAAGAGACAAACATCAGTGTGTTTCTACAGTTTAGGCCTGGCTGTAGGAGCCGTGTACATCGAGAATAAGAAAAGGACTTCAGTGTGCATTTAGATCTCATTGGCCATTTTAGCTCCACTGATCATACAGGTGCACTTTGTAGTTCTACAATTACAGACTGTAGTCCATCTGTCTCTCTGTGTACTTTGTTAGCCTCCTTTCACTTTGTTCTTCAATGGTCAGGATCCCCACATAGTAGGTATTATTTGGGTGGTGGATCATTCTCAGCACTGCAATGACACTGATGTGAAAATAGTGCACCAACCAAAACTGTTCAGCCAACAGCAACCTGTGGGCAGCGTCATAAATGACTTCACAAAATGCAGCAACAGCAACAGCTACAGAATCCGACTTTACATCTACAATGTGGACCAACAAGGTAGGTGTGTCTAATAGAGTGGACAGTGAGTGAACACAGTGTTTACAATCTCCAGCAGATGTGTTGTGTCTGATTCACTCATGCCTACGTAACACACTATAACACACCACCACCACCACCACATCAGTGTCACTGCAGTGCTGAGAATGAGAATACACACACACACACACACACACACTTACAGGGGGTAGTCACCATAAGGATCTGGTTGCCAGTTTGATCCCTGAGCAGGACATGACTGAAGTGCCCTTGAGCAAGGCACCTAACTCTCCACTGTTCAACGGGCACCGTGGATATGGCTGCCAATCACTTCGGGCACATTTCACTGCACGGATGGGTTAAATGTGGTCAAATTCCATTGTGTGCAATTGCATTAGCAAAAAGTTGAATCGGATCTGATCTAATCTGATCTAATCTGATCTAATCTAATCTAAAAAAGCAATAAAACGTATAGAATAACCAGGACCAGGAGTGCCCAAACTTTCTCATATATGTAACTTCTAACTCTAATCTAATCTGGGTCTGATCTAATCTAATCTGATCTAATCTAATCTAATCTGATCTGATCTAATCTAATCTAAAAAAGCAATAAAACGTATAGAATAACCAGTACCAGGAGTGCCCAAACTTTCTCATATATATAACTTCTAACTCTAGTATGATCTAATCTAATCTAATCTGATCTAATCTGATCTAATCTAATCTAATCTAATCTAATCTAAAAAAGCAATAAAACGTAAAGAATAACCAGGACCAGGAGTGCCCAAACTTTCTCATATAAGTAACTTCTAACTCTAATCAAATCTGGGTCTGATCTGATCTGATCTAATCTAATCTGATCTAATCTAATCTAAAAAAGCAATAAAACGTATAGAATAACCAGTACCAGGAGTGCCCAAACTTTCTCATATATGTAACTTCTAACTCTAATCTAATCTGATCTAATCTGATCTAATCTAATCTAAAAAAGCAATAAAACATAGAATAACCAGTACCAGGAGTGCCCAAACTTTCTCATATATGTAACTTCTAACTCTAGTATGATCTAATCTAATCTAATCTGATCTGATCTAATCTGATCTAATCTAATCTAAAAAAGCAATAAAACGTATAGAATAACCAGGACCAGGAGTGCCCAAACTTTCTCATATAAGTAACTTCTAACTCTAATCTAATCTGATCTGATCTGAAAATGCAATAAAATGCAAAACTGCAATGAAACGTATAGAAAAACCAGGACCAGGAGTGCCCAAACTTTCTTATATACAGTATGTAACTTCTAATTCTAATCTAATTTAATCTAATCGGATCTAATCTAATCTATTTTTTTTTTTAAAGCAATAAAACGTATAGAATAACCAGGACCAGGACTGCCCAAACTTCAGTTATGTGAAAAGAATGAGAGAACACATGAAAGTGTGTGTGTGTGTGTGTGTGTGTGTGTTCGTTCACTCCTTCTCTTCAGCCATGTTTCACATAATTGACAAAGTTATTTCAAATCTTTCTGAAACCGAGTCAATCTGTTCTCATTCTTGACCTTTTAGCGAACAGCCTCTCCGAGCAGTAACATGAAATCCGTGACACCGTCACCCTCTCTTAGTGTTCCCTCTTAGAGAACCCTGCTGCGGCAGGACCAGCCAGAGGGAACCTGATTATAAATCGATGACATTTAGAGCGGAGTGTAGTAAATGGTGCATGGCTAATCTTTCACTAATGAACACCTGGGCTTCTACCATGTTGGCCAATGTTGAACATGACACATCCAACATGGAGCACGTAGACATGGCCAGACATCAGCAGAGCTTTGATACCATCTCAACAGGACGTTAAATAATAAAAATGTAATTTCAAAGTTATGAATAATTCAGTAAATTTGCCTACAAGTGGGGAGAAAATCTAATAATCAGGATTTCTTTTCTAAAAATAAAAAAAAGTACACACTCATTCTTTCTGTGCCTGGAGAATAAATTAGGCCCAAATGTTATATAATATAATGAGGGTATGTATCAACAGCCTGCTGAGAACACTAAGAACTTTACATTCATAAATGACATACTGGGCTTGGGAAGTTTTCGTTTTAGTTATTCATTCTTTCTACCCCGACATCTCATAGAGCAAATGAATGGCTCAATGTGCTCCATCACATTTATTGAGACACAATGCAAGTAATAGTATGACAGTGAATGCAATTACTTGCAAATGGCTGAGTAAATGCCTCTTATCTCCACTATCATAGGATTAATGTTGTGAGCTGACACAATCCATCACTGCTAATGCTTCAAAGTGAAAGAATCTATTAGGTCCTGAAGAAGAATGCATGATTAGATATAAATGAGACAATGATGAGGATGCCGCTCCACAATGCCAAATAACTATATCTATATCTTACTATGTAAATAATGTTTACATTTCAAAATGCACCACTCCATTCTGTGCACCCCCAGTCCAACATTCTGAATTCTTTTTTTTTTTAAGTCACTAGTATTTATCCACATATTGAGTGTACAGCACTTTAATATCACCTATTTTCTTGGAAGTCATTACAATCAGCCCTGACTGCTTGAAGAATGAGGCACACCACAAGGCAGCCTATCAGAAAAGAGCTCATTTACATATATGTTAGTCTTAAAAAACCCTTTAACATCCTGCTCAACCATTTGGTAGTGCACATTTGTGTCATGTAGTGGATGTTTTTTAGCCTAACATACCTGTACCGATTGGTAGAGATGGCACAATCATATATATATATATATATATATATATATATATATATATATATATATATATATATATAATGTGTTTGTGCCATCTCTACCAATTGGTAGAGGTATGTTAGGCTAAAAAACACATTCACTAAAAGTCATTTTTTTGCAAACCCGCAACTTCATAGCCATAACATGAGAAATAAACTGGATCAAATGGTGAAAAACCAGTAGTGATGTTGCACCACCACACAGATGAGTGCGATGTTTAAAGACCTCACACCACCTACAGGGTGGACCAATAAGGTAGGTAGATCTAAATGGACAACAATGTTTGAAAACAGTAGCTCTGCTCTGCCTGATCCACTCATACCTGTGCAACACACACTAACACACCACCACCACATCACAGAGAATGACCCACCACTCAAATCCACTCAGGCACCTTTTACATAATTGATGTCTTTTTCAATTAAAAGTAAGTTTTCCATTCCTCACTACCATCACTTAATGCCAATTCACTGTTTATCATTTTCTATTGTTTTTAATGTAGTTGATGAATAGTAAGTGTTAAGATGTGGATTTCTATATGTTTAAGAGTTTAGTACCTTCCAATCTCAACACGGAATACTACAGTTTCCATAGTCCATCAGGCAACCATTTTCATAATGAGTTCGACCATTAAAGCCCATTCATGTGAAGACATGTTTGTCTATGGTGTGCCTATTGAAAATCAGGGCATTTTGTCTTGAGCTGAGGCTCCAGCTTCATCTCTCTCTGGGGGCCGGTAAGCACAGTGTTCAGGGAGCCATGAGGAGTGCTCTAGGAGTCTTAATTACAACCATTAAGAAAGGGATAGAGCTGGAGCTGGGGATATAAATAGCAGCAAGGTTCGCTGCCTCCTGGGGAGGGAGAAGCCCCAGCTTCTCCTGCAGCCATCAGTCCAGCTCCAGTTACCTGCTTTCTGTAATCCAGACTTCTACACTCTGCCATGGCCTAATTAGAAGCTTGATGCCCTTGATCTGCAAGGCATGGAGGTCAGCAGAGAGGTGATTAACCGTTAGGCAGCAAATTGTTTCTTAGCGAGGCTGTGCTAGTACTTGGGTGGGAACTGTGTCATGATTCTTAGAAACAGAATGAATAGCCAACTGCATCACGTCAACGTATCTACAAGTCCTGTTAAGAATACTTCCTTCTGTAATTTAGCAACTTCCTCCACTTTCTGCTGTGTTCTGCTTCCAGTAAAAGGATCAGCCTTTCTGGTGTAGGAGATTTTTCCTTGATGGAGAACATCAGGCTCGGTTGGAGGGAGAGGGTCTATTGGGACCACCAGGTTGATCAGCCCTAAAGGTACATTGACCTACTGAAAAGTGCCTTGCCCATGAGGCTATGCCATGTTTTTTTAAAGATACACAGTCATATCAGAAAATGATGAACACCTTCCTAATAGTGGGAATAACAACCTTTGGCTCAGAGTGTTCAGCTCAATGGTGATCTCTGACACTTTCAATGCTCCTGTGTTCATTGTAGAGGTTAACTGGTCTACTGTGGTGTGTTAATTGCTCTGAACCACTCACCGTAGTCGTCATTCCCCTCTGGCATCAACGGCCTGTGGGGCACCACTGTTATGCAGTTGGCAGGAACTCCGTGTTTAAGAAGTACATTCTCAGAACACCTTCACTACGGCAGCTCTAGAACATCCCACAAAGTTAGTAGACTCTAAGATTCTACCCTCCTTCACCTGGTACCCAATTATCATGCCCTTTTGGACATCAGTGAAATCACGTCCTTTGCCGATGATGGTATTGTTTTACTCTGCTGCATCTGACTGGTGTTCTCGCTTACTTATACATGCAGCAAACCCTGTCACGTGGAATCTGTAATATCCCAGGCCAAGTTAAATCCAAACCAGGGGTGGTGATAGTATTCGGATATGACCGAGTACATGTCCAATTGAAACTGATTCAACACGTTTTTTAAAAATTGAGACGTGGTACCATGTTGCATCACATCTTCTTTTAACTAACTCTGTAAGCCCCTGGGGTCTAAGGAATTGCTGTAGTGTCCAAAATAAAATGTTTTCCCATTGTCACATGATATAGGATTTCTACTCAAAAGTTTTGGGTCTCCTATATTGTATTTCCATAATGTGGAAATAGCCTGGAGAATGTGGCGTCCATGACTTCCAAAAAGAATTACAATTTTTGATGCATCTGATTACAGAACACTCTTCCACTTTGCCTCAGTCTGTCTTATCAGAGCTTGGCCATGTTTTGTCATTTGCATTTGTGGATGCACTGATTAACTGTTTTCACACCGAGTGGTTTTCAGAATTGCTCCTGAGCCCATGCAGTGATTTCCACTAGAGAATCAAGTCTGTTTTTTAATGTAGTGCCACCTGAGGGCCTTAAGAACACAGCCGTCCAATATTTGTTATCAACCATACATTTAGAATTACATACCATTACCAGCAACCTTAAATGTGCTGCTGGCATCAAATAAAAAATAATTGATATATTTTACATTGAATAATTTAGTTTCCACGGAAATGCTGTGCTACTATCAATTAAATTAAGCACAGGCATTAAATCTTTCCACATCGTTGAATTCCATTGTTATTTACTTTTTGCAAAGAGTCCCAACTTTTTGGGAAATGGGGTTGTAAGATGAACCAAAGACCATGCAAATTTTAGAGTCTTCAGTTCAGGAAGAGCTTGTTAAATGGTCAAGCAGGGAATACTCAAGAACCAGGGTTGGAATCTGATCACAATGTGAAGGTTTTTGAAGTGACTTTGCAATGAGAAGCCACATTTGATCCTCTTTTCGTGAGAAGCAGCAAGGAACAAACGTGGAAAATGTTCTACAGAGTCACCCACCAGAGAAATGATGCCTTCTCTGGAGACAATGCAGGGTCTATTTTCAGGAGCCTCCTGCTTGGGTTTAGATGTTTTACCATATCAGTGTTCCCTCCCTCTCTATCTAACTCCCTCGTTCTCTGGCATCAAACTCCCCATGCTATCGACTCGGAGGCTTTGATCTCTGAAACACGGCACTCAGCCCTTGGTGAATCAATGCC
The DNA here is from genome assembly GCA_036984385.1 of Crenuchus spilurus. Lineage (NCBI taxonomy): Eukaryota > Metazoa > Chordata > Actinopteri > Characiformes > Crenuchidae > Crenuchus > Crenuchus spilurus. The sequence goes on from BRDA01077922.1 coordinate 7,762, forward strand.
CTGGTGTGTCAGCTCTCACAATGTGTGTGTGTGTGTGTGTAGTGCTGACATTTGCACAAGCTGGAAAGGAAAACAAGCCTTAAAAATCAAGACAAACTATAAGGCAGCAACTGGCTATTCAACACGTTTTAGTCTGTATTAAAAAGGGGGAGGGGCAAAGGTGGAGTTATGGTTTTACACTACTCACAAAAAGTTATGGACATTTGGCTTTCAGGTGAAATTTTTAGGATGAACTTAAAACACACTCTAACCTTTCCAGGTGAATTTAAGGTGACCTTCAGGTGACCTCTATAATGAAACTCAAGAGCAAGGCGGAGAGTGACAGGGATCAAGTGTCGGAGTGTTTGAACATTGTAATGCCTGGACTTGCAAAATCCCGCTAAAAGGTAGGTGGTCATAACATTCGGATATAACTTTATTAACCCACCAAAATTTGGTTAGATGTTCAGGACATTTTACTGATTTGGTCAAGTCTGTGGGCCTCACTGAAGGGCAGGGCCTGGAGAGATGCCCTTTACCCCCTGGGGTAAGCGGATTCTTTAATAAGGACAATGGTTAGAAGTTCAAAACTCAAAAGAACTGATTGAAAGCATATATGTTGAGGCCCCGAGTGGCTCAGCAGGCTAAGACGCTGCCACTATGACCAGAGAATCGCGAGTTCTAATCCTGGTCATGCTGTTTGCCATCAACAGCCAGGGCCTACAGAGAGCAAAAAATTGGCAGTGCTCTCTCTGGGTGGGTAGATGGCGCTCTTTCTCTATCACTCACACATTGCAATGTCCGCTGGCTCAGGCATCTACTGATTGGTCCATTCAGAGCTGGGATCCTGCGCTTTCCTCTGAGCGTGTTGGTTCCCCAGTGACGGTGTATCCGCAGTAGTTCGAAAAGAGGAGGTGGCCACATCACACACAACAGAGGAGGCTTGTGCTTGAAATACAGTCAGGGACATTGCAAAAATGATGCGGAGAGCACCCTAGCGGATGAGTTAATTGGCTACTACCACACTGTGAAGGGGAGAAAATTGGCAAAAATTAAATAAAAGGAAAGAAAAAGAAAAAAAAAGGATTATTTGAACAGTTGTGTCAAGTATTAAAAGTTGTAAGTGAAGGTTGAGCAGAGTCAACAGATCACAGAAAACTTTTTCCCCCACCCCCTGTGACAAGAAAGGTCCTTTTTTAAAAGTTTATGGGCCAGTAACTACAGGACACACAGCGTAAATTGGATGAGATTCTTTAGTTAGGAGGTAAATCTAGACCCACCATTGCATCCAATGTGTTTAACAGCATAAAGAACCTTCTCAAAATACAGTGGTAACCCTACTTACGAGCATCCCTACTAATGAGTACCGGTATTCCAGGTAACGAGTCGAGATCTCGGAATATTGTTGTTCCAGGTAATGAGTAAAATTCCAAGTAATGAGTAGCGTAAATTTGTATGCCAAGTATGCCAACCGCTAGGGGTGCTGTGGTCGTAGCTTCTCCTAGATGCTAGCGTAGAAGAAGAGGTCAGTCAATACCTTTGACCGCTGTCCAGTGAAAGTGAAAGTGATGCTAAGGTAGCAAAAGGTAGTGAACAAGAAAGTTAGATACATTTTACTTTTACTTTTCATATGATAAGTGTAACCACGCCATACACGTACGCCCGTCCTCCTGTCCTCCTTAACCGCCAGCCTACATGAGCACCGTCGGTCTCCCTCTCATTAGCTGCCAGCCTACACGAGTGTCGTCATCGTCTCGTTTATGTTTTAAAAACCCATATAAACACATTATTTAGCATATTAAAGTATACTGTATATTGGCCGGCTGACACAGATTAATCAGTTTTACATGTATTCTTATGGGGAAAATGCATCCAGCTAACGAGCAAACCAGCTAACGAGCTCGGCTCCTGCACGGATTAAACTCGTAAGTAGGGTTACTACTGTAGATCTGTATAACTCCAAAAAGGCTTTTGATATCCTGTCATTCCTTTTTCCCATGACTGTCCATTTCAAACTTGGAGAGAAGAAAACAGGAAACAGTCTTCATCAAAGTAGGAGAGGTGTGGAACTCTTTATTTGTATGTTGAATCATTGTCTCTACTGTGCTTGGATGTGGCATAATAGAAGAGGCTGCAAGCAAGAACCTTATTACCATGAGCGAGTTCAGAAGGCATTATGTAATAGATTGCAAGAGTTTTATGAATGATGTATAAATGTGACGGTCCACAGAGGAAGCCTTCAGGGGAAGCTGTTAGATGAGCTGTTTGATGATGTGGCCACCTTGTTCGGCTTCGTTTGGCAGGAGAGCCTGGAGAACGACCTCTCGTCTTTATTTCACTACAGATACGAGCTTTTCCTCTTCAGCTGATATGGCTTCTGCACATTTTAGATTTCAAAATTCCTCTTTTTCCACACATGGTTTCAGCCATACGGAGGTGTAATTTAATGTGGGGACACTGACGATATGTCCCCGCCACTTTTTAAAGTCCATTGACATTCTTGGTAATACAGTGGAACCTTGCTTTTCATCATTAATCTGGTCTAAAGTACCTGATCATAAGCCAAACTAACTATACGTGAAGCAATATTTCTTAAAAGAAATCATGTAAGTACAATTCATTCCAGACACTCCAAAATATTAACAAAAATACATTTTATATAGAATCTTTTAGTTTTACGTACAGAAAACAGATAAATAAATAAATACAAAAGACTAATGAAATGGATAAATGAGCACACTGCAAAAAAACGATTTTTAAGAAAGTAAAAAAAAACCTTGTTTATGGACATTTTTTTTCTTATTTTTGTCTAAAAAGAAAATATATTCTGGGAGTCTTACTGATTGTGTGGGGTGGGCAGGTGTCTTTATGCAGCTATCGACCTCAAACAGGTGCTTCTAATTTAGAATAGTGAGTGGAGGTGGACTTTTTAGAGGCGGACTAACAGGTCTTTGAGGGCCAGAATGTTTGCTGATTGGCAGGTGTTCAAATACTTATTTTCCTCACTATATTTATTTATTTTTTTTAAACATCAGCTGTAGTCAGTAATGCCCACTGTCACATTTGTAATGAACTATTCTATATTGTGATGCAACAGATACCGTGTGAATGAGTGTATAAAAAATTATATTTTTAAGAGTGAATAAATACATTTCATTAGCAGTATTTAGTGTAGTTGTAAGTATATAATTCATGCAAGAGTTTCTCACCTTTACCAAATCCCAGTGCATCTTCAGAAATGAGAATATTATTTTATCCTGTTTAATTGAAAAAGTGTTATAAGAGTAAAGACTTCTACGTGACCCTAAACCATTTCCACTCTTTGAGAACGTACTTAATATATGAATGTTGATGTGATTTATGACGATTACTTTACATAAATAAG
>BRDA01077942.1:0-18040 GCA_036984385.1 Crenuchus spilurus
TAAGCAACACAGCAGTGTAAATATAAAAACAAAATATTAACCCAGCAGCTAAACAACCCAACACAGTGTAAATATAAAAACAAAACATTAACCCAGCAGCTAAACATCCCAACACAGTGTAAAAATAAAACCAAACATTAACCCAGCAGCTAAGCAACACAGCACAATGTAAATATAAAAACAAAAAACATTAACCCAGCAGCTAAACAACCCAACACAATGTAAATATAAAAACAAAACATTAACCCATCACCTAAACAACCCAACACAGTGTCAATATAAAAACAAAAGACAGCAACCCAGCAGCTAAACAACCCAACACAGTGTAAATATAAAAACAAAAGACAGCAACCCAGCAGCTAAACAACCCAACACAGTGTAAATATAAAAACAAAACACAGGGACCCAACAGCTAAACAATGCAGTACAGTATAAATATAAAAACAAAAGACAGCAATCCAGCAGCTGAACATCCCAGCAAAGTGTTAATATAAAAGCAAAAGACAGTAACTTAGTAGTTACAGTGTATCACAAAAGTGAGTACACCCCTTACATTTCTGCAGATATATAAGTTTATCTTTTCATGGGACAACACTGACAAAATGACACTTTGACACAATGAAAAGTCATCTGTGTGCAAATTATATAACAGTGTAAATGTATTCTTTCCTCAAAATAACTCAACATACAGCCATTCATGTCTAAACCACAGGCAACAAAAGTGAGAAAACAATGCAGCACAGTGTAAATATAAAAAGAAAAAACAGCAACCCAGCAGCTAAACAACCCAAAACAGTGTAAGTATAAAAACAAAGGACAGTAGCCCAGCAGTTAAACAATGCAACACAGTGAAAATATAAAAAGAAAAGAGAGTAGCTCAGTAGCTGAGGTATCCAGCATTATGGCCCAATAGTACTTGGTTAAATTTTTGATTGTAAACTGACTAAACCTTCTCTTTAGTGTGTCAGCAAATATTTTATGTGCATAAAATCTGATATCTTAGTGATCTATAAATAAGCTAAAGTGTTTTACTCATCCAAATGAAAACATCATCCATTATTTTGACGGTAATATAAAAGAAGTTTAATATTTGTTTACTTAATATTAATCAATTAGCACTTAACCATTAGTTAATAAACCATTAAACCTGTTATCACAGCAGTTGGTTACTAATTCATTATGCTTGAATCACCATAATAGTTTATAGTAGTGAGTAGCAATTAATGAAGATCTATGATGGTATTAATTTGCTGCTATGTGCCTGACTAATAAGTAATTAAGCAGTATTTAAGAAACCGTATTTTAAAGTGTTACTGAATCAACAAAACATTAAATTTAACAAGGGGTGTCCAAACTTCTGCACAAGACTGTATATGTGACAAATGTCAGTGATGTTGCATTGTTGGACTGCCCAGAAGTCCAGCCTAAGACAGTTTCTTTATGGAGTGAGTGACTGACCGCTCAATCCCCTGTCCCTGACACCTGCTGTGTAAACATGCATATGTGAGGGGGACCCTCGAAAAATAGTGTTGAACACCTGTCAAAACCTTGATTGATTGAAACCTGTCACTCCAATCAAATTTGGGTAGCAGCTCCAGTTATCTCTACAGAATCAAGACTGCATTACTGATAGCTCAAAATAACTCAAACATTGCTGGATTATTCTGGATTATGTGGCCATGCTAATCTCTGCATCTTTCCAATTTTAGTATATGTGCTGCTGTAGCAACTTGGAGCTCAATAAGAGTTATGCTTAAAATTATTTAACCTCAACAGTAGCTGATTCTCCAAGCTGTTTTATTTCTAAACATCAGTCATGCTTTGTTAACAGTGACTCCCAGTCTTCTGAAGCTGTAAAAGTAATTAATCACTGCTTAAAGACACCTAAAACATACAAAACCAAACACACAGTAACACATGTGGGGAAACACACCAGCTAAAAGCTTAAATTGGCATTACGCCAGTGTTTTCATAAATATTCTACACTAAAATCTTGTGATAGATCACTCACGCTGTAATCCAGTCAGATATGTACTGAATAAATCAGTGGTGTCTCTATAAAAATGACATTTATTACAGTTATAACGTTATGAAGTGCATGTAAACACACTCACTGTCTATTATGTGTACTGTAAACACAATCAGTGTAAACAACCAGCTCTAATAAACATGACTAATCAGTCCTGTAATACACTAACACACACGCAGATCAGTCCAATCTAAACCTCACTGCACCATTTCACATCAAAACACTCGGAATGACCTACAAGTCACAACTGCTTACATTTTGTACCTTTACCGTACTTACCTGAAGCTGGACACTTTCCCACAGTCTGACTGAGATTCTGACATTACTCCTGTACATCACATTACTCCAGGCCACACAGCACACATACACATCCCCCTCCACAGCTTATCCAACCAACAGCAACCTCAGAGCTTCAAACAAGGGAAGCCAGGCTTATGTGACGAGCTGCCAACGTGCTGGAAGTCTTTGTGTTAACTATGTGTTGCTGATGCTGACTGTTTATTCAGCACTCTTCAGCTGGCACCTTGTATGCCTTTGAAAATTGGTGGGTTTATCAAAATAACCAACCAGCCCAGCTGGGTCCAGTTTGGACAAATCCAGCCTATTTTTTCTCCTTTTTAATTTTAATTTAATTTTATTTAATTTTATTTATTTTTTTATTATATTTATTATTTCCCCTCTTTGAAAAGTGTGCTCTGTAAAAACAAAGAAAAGACAATAACTCTACGGCTAAAATAAGCAGCGAAACTACCCAGCACTGTATAAATAACTCAAGAAAAATGTGCCAGTAGGCTGGAGTGTTTGAGTTGAGCCTTCATAAAAATGCTCCTGTGTCAGTAGTGACTAACAATATTATCTCCAAAATAAACCCGGATAATATTAATCCTGTGTGGACAGACGTGTACATATTCCATCATATTCTGAGTTTTTAGTGGAGTATGCAGACTCTTGAGGAGGCCTTTACATTCCTCATTTGTGACACAGATACCTCAGGAACAATCCAGAAGATCCATCAGTCAGAGGAACAAAGCTTCTGGCAGCTTTAGGTAACTTACTGTACAGCCTACAGACCATGTACAGGTTATGTTATTGTTGCTTAAGCAGATTATTACTTATAATCATTATAATCAAAACATCTTCAAGGCTGGTGTTATGTGGTGGTAGAAACAGCATGTGGAGGCAGTTACAAGCATACATGTACATGACCTGAGATCTGGGGTCTAAAGGCGCACACACCCAGAAGGATCCAGTGTTTCTTTAGAGGGCCGCTGCCCAGTGCAGAGGGCATGTAGGGCTGGGAGAATGATGTGTGGACACACTCTCTGTCTCACTCCACACACACACACACACACACACAGGCCATACACAACTACAGACAGATACGGTGGCTGCCCAGCTGCTGTGGGCCATCAGTGTTGGGCGTAGAGTTACTGCAGTGCGATGACTCTGCTCATTCCTCAGCTTCACTCTCTGCTTCACATCACAGCGATAAACAGGTCAGCATGCCAGCCCAACTCCACGACGGCGCGCACCTCACATCATCGCGACACAAGCGGAAGGGTCACCACACCCACTACACCAAGTAACAATTAATTTAAGAAAGAAACCCTCATAGATGACCTGTAGGCATCGCTTCCCGTCACTGTTTTAGATGTGCATGCCAAGCATGAAGTACTCTCTGCCATTTTCCCACCACTATTAGGCTTCACCATGCCATTCTGGGCGGGCCTGCTCAGAAGGCATCCAGGTTTGCTTTGCATCCCAGGCCAGGACCGGAAAGGACAGGAACACCTCCCCCTTCAAGCATGTGAAGAGGCTCTGCTGGGTTAGGGGCCCACGCCTTAAATTACTCGTCCTGAGTTAATACCTTTGGGGTGTGTGTGGGGGGTATTGCAGATATTTCCTGATTGGATTAGGGCTACGTTCACATTACCAGGCTGAAGTGACTCAAATCCGATCTTTTGCCTTAATTAATGTAGCTCAGATCTGATCTTTTCAGGTCCGTGTAGACGTGTCAAGTCCCATCTTTTCAAATCAGATTTGAGTCACTTTGGCTGCGTTCACATTACATGATGTTTTGCTCAGATCAGATTTAATTATCTTGACGGTTTACATTGACAAATGTAAGTGAGCTCTCCCTGAAATGGCTCGCATGCGCACGCTGATATGTTTATACACGATGCCTTCTTTACCAACAACAAAAAGCATCACATTTGTGAGGGGTGGCCAGGTTTGCAAAAAGTTGGTAAATCTTCAGAGTTGGCGTTTTGCAGTGAATAAAGGAAGGATTTGAGTGAGAAAGTAAGAATTAAAGAAGATGTAAGTTTTAAAGCTCATTGAAATGTGTGTCACTTTAGATTTTGGGCTAGCTTGTAAACAGGTGCTGGACTGCACATGATCAGGTGAATAAGGTGAGTAAATGCCAGCTGACTGCTTTTGCTGTTTTTACAGCTACGTGAGTAAACGAGAGAAGCCAGTATATGACTGCATAGCACTACAGTGTGAGCTTTTAATCACAGGTTTTTGTATGTAAACCAGAAATGATTCAAATGTCACCAAAGAGCACAATTTCCAAAATGTCACAGTGTATGTCTGGCTTTAGACACAATCTTTAAAATCACCACTTCTCAAAACTCCTCAAAAACATGTTATTCATGAGGTGTGAGGTGAGAGGTCTTTTGTTCTGATGAGCGCTCTTTGTTTATAGAGACCAAATGGGCATTTTCACACATTCTTGGGCTGCTTATCCTCCACTACCATGTCCAGAATAACCATGTTGTTATCATATGAATGACAGTATACTTGAGTGGGCTCACGGTGAAAATGTGTCTCTGCTTATTCACAAATATCTAAAAATATTTCAAATTCACGATATATATTCTTGAAAAGTAGACCCTTTAAGGCAGGGGTGTCCAAATCCAGTCCTGGAGGCCGGATTCCTGCAGAGTTTGGTGATTTCTCTGCTCTGACACTACAATTAAACCTGCTCATTACCTGCTGAGCTGAATCAGGTGTGTTTGATCAGGAAGATCACCAAACTCTGCAGGAATCCGGCCCTCCAGGACTGGTATGAGGAATGGAGGCCAAAATCACAAGGATCACTGAGATGAGGTATAAAAAAGTGAGTTTACTGGCAGACACAGAAACATACAAAGCGCTGTAACACAGCAAGGGTAAATCCAAATAGGGCTAGACAAAATCAAGGTCAAAGGCAAGGCAGAGTTCAAGATGGGGCAAACAACAACTAGACAGGGCAATGCTAAGGTCAAGGTCAATAAGGCAAAAATAAGTCAAAAACAGGAGATCAAACACGAGAGAAAAAGGCTTGGTAAGGTCACAAGGATAACAATCAGTGTGGCAATACTTCGCATAGTCCTTGAGGTGAGTGAGGCTTAAATAAGAGTCTGTTGATGAGCTGCAGGTGAGATCAATATTTAGGAGAGGGCGACCTTCACCCTCTCTGCTGATTGGTTGTGTTCACGCGTTGGCGTTGGCTGATGGGAGTGGTGATAGATCTGACAACTGGACTTGGACACCCCTGCTTTAAGGTTTCTGTGGAATGTCTAGGTTTGCTTACAGGATAAAATCTCACATAATATAAGTGTTTTTTTTGTGGAATTTTGGTTATATCCAGTTGGCAGGAGCTCCAGAGAGTTTAACTGTAGTGTCAGAGCAGAGAAATCACCTAACTGTGCTGAACAAAGGCCCTCCAGGACTGGAGTTTGACACCCCTTCCTTATGAGGATGTCAAAGCACATATCAATCTAATGCCACAGTCTAATGACACTGAACATATGTTATTTAATCATCGATAATAGAAACTCTCTTCTTTCTACTCAGCTTGTTTATTTCTGACTATTTTGAGCTGCTAATTAAGGATTCTGCTTCATATGAAATAATGTAGTGTTTACAAAAGAGCTATTTTATTTTTTTATTGTAATTTCATATAGTTTGTGTACTAAAACACTCAGTTTGGACAGAGAACCCTAAAGAATAAATGGGAGTTTTAAGAGGTTCAGTAATGTGTTGAGGTTTGTAAAAATGCAAATTGACGCCATCCATGTCTTTAAAGTATTGTCACAGAGGGATATGCATCGTGCACTAGCACTGAAATAGCATTTCTGCACATGTATCCAGTATAACTGACCAGTTGGAAACCCATCCTAACATTAGATCATGTGTCTGTGCTTCCTTTCAATAGCTCCTTCAGCTGGAGCTCTCAAGAGCACTGTGAGGAAGGCAAATGAGCCGTTCTTACGTGAAAACTGGGAAGATAATGTGATGAAATGATACAAATAATGATGTTTGAAGTTTTTTAAATAATCTTAAACACTCTACACTTTGAGTCTTATAATGTTCATTTTATGCTGCAAAAATTATCTCTTAGCAAGTGAAATCATCTTAAATTTAGTTAAAATGTGTAATATTTGTCATTCTAAGTAAATTTTAAGATAATTTAACATATAACTACAGATTTCCTAACTGTATTAAGTAACTTTTAAAAATAAAATGATATATTGGCAGACTTGTTTAAAGCAAAAATAATCTAAATCATCTGGCTAAATAGTGGGATAATTTGATCAAGTAAAGTTACTTAAAACAAGTAAAATGTGTATAATAATCATAACATTCTCAAAATTTGTACTATTACACATGTAGACTCGATTTTAGATGATTTCGCTTGCTAAGAGATCATTTTTGAGAGAGTAAGTCTTTCACGTTGTATAATTAAAGGCAAAGTCTTAAAATTGCTTTGGAAGCTGATCTAAGAGTCCATATGTTGCTGCAGTGTGTCGATTATATTTGCCTTGATGTTTAATGTGATACTCTATGTAATGTGAGCCTTATCGAATGGGAATGTAATCAGAGTCGTACAGGACCAGTGGAACGAAGGGGCTGTTACCATCACAAAGCTCAGAGATGGAAAACTCTTCATCCGCATCTAAAATGAGGAGTTTATGGACGCGTTCCTTTCTACAGCTTATTTCAACTTTTGCCCACATTAGGCAGAGAGAGAAGTAGAGGCTCACCGAGTGATCACATGGTGTCCCCACTGAAAGAAACTCAAAACCAACACCTTCTGAGTCCAAGAGCATGTGATGCTCAATACACACACACACACACTCATAGGAAGAGGAGATAGCCTACTGCAAAGCCAGCATGCCAACATGCTACAGCCTGATGTTGCACATACGTTCCAATGACTGTCAATCAAAGCATGGCTAGAACACAAGTTGTTTCTGGTTCTTGCCCACACTTTTCAACACCAACCCAGCAAATCTAACAACTGGAGCTCCATGTTTCATTGTGTTTGCATGCAAAAAATGGAAGGTGACACTTTACAATGTATATCTTTATCAAAACCAAAAAACACCTCAACACTTCACATCTAGTCTAAATGTGTAATATTTCTCATTTTGAGAATGTTGTTAGCTTATTTTAATACTATTTAACATAAAATCGGACATGTTTTAAGTCATTTTATTAAGTATTCTGATCTCATTGTGTTGGCAGATCATTTAGCTGATTTTCAACATCTGGCAACACAGTGAGATCAGTTTACTTAATAAAATGACTTAAAACCAGTCAAATATGTCTGATTTTAAGTTAAATAGTCTCACAACATCTCAAAACGAGAAATATTAGACATTTAGACTAGATGTGAGATGCCAAGATATTTTTTGACCCGTGTGAATATTTACTACCATGTCTTCTGTTCACTATAATAGTGTTCTATACATTGATGCAGATGTTCTAATGGACGGTATAGAATCATTCCCGTCATAGCTCTTGTAGTGACAGGTCCAGTTTTCACTTTTCACATCATTTGGAAGGGCAGGTCTGACTTTACATCGTGTGAAAAGTTCACAATAAACAGACCAATAGAAATCCTCCAAAACATCTCAAATATAAATATTTTCACATTGACTTCCATTAAAAGTTAAGAGTTTTTTTCCTTTTCCTGTAAAGTTACTATTCTGGAGAAGACAACGATGTGCTTTGTTCTAGGTCACAGATAATATAAGCGGTAGTGGTAGAACCCTGAAGGGAGGTGAGGGTTAAGCGCAGCCCGATCTCTGCACAAGACCATCATCCTACACCGCTGATTCAGCGAGGTGGATTAACAGTGGAGGAACGATGGTGGGCAACTGAGCACTTCCAGCATCATCATAAACGCACTGAAATGAAGACACAGCCTATATTTAACCCAACACCCCTCTCCAGACGATGGACTGCAGTTAAAGTTTGGTTCAAATGGAACAATGGATATACAGTACTCTACTGTTTTAAGGCTGTAAGGAAATATCAATATAGTTGAGTATCACAATATTATGCTTAGTAATACTGCTTCTCATAAACACAGTCTGGATTTCTAATCAAGAATTTAGATGTAAAGACTGGTTTTGTCTTGTGTTTAAACCCCTGAACCTTAGACAGCAGTGTTGTAATCTATCTTCAGCCATAATACTCTTCCACTCCAACAGAAACAAGTTAGTGTAAGGATGAACCACTGACATTTGTACTAAAATTATACTTAAAAAAATCAATTTATCTCCTTACTTACAGTATCACAATATATGATATCAGAGCTGCTGTATCATGATATTGATCATATCGACTTTATTAGCAGCCATGGAAATGACAGTGGGCCACGTGTGAAAATCTTAATCAAACAAAGAGCTCTCATCTGAGTGTTCACATTTGTCTCATAAATATTACATGTAGGAACCACTGAATGAGTGAAAACAGAGTGTCACCTCACATTAGTTAAGCTTTATAAATAAAAGCACATACAATGTCTAAACACTGTAATGAGCAGTGTGTAGCCAACACCTCTGTTTATTCAGTTCTGAGCTCAAAAGTCTTGACTAGAAATGTTTAGAGTTTCACAATATACCAGCACATCTGAAAATATAGAATATAGGATAGGATAAGAATATAGATTTATGACACTCTTACTGTTTTCACACTGTTGTTGTGTAACACATTGGGAAAAAATAAATTACTGTAGATGCGTGTAATTTGTTAAAACTCAGGGCATGTCAGGCAACATCAGAGTGTCTTAAACCCCCCCCCCCCCAGACTCCTGAGGGTTAGTATATTGAATCCAAAGTATGTTCTGGAAATATATTTAATGTAACTGCTTTAATTCTTAATGATTACCTACAACACACGACATTTACACTTTCCTAGCATTCTGTGAAAATGGCTCTCATATGCAAACACTTATATATTTGCAGAAAAAATCATGCAAATAACCTGACCTTTTCTCTAAAATCAGATGTTTGCATACAGATTCCATTTCCATTACAGTAAATACAGATGAACGTGTTTACAGCACATTCCTTCCACCCCATTCCAGACTGTGAGCATCACCAAAGGGACAAGACATAAATGAAGTTTCTTTATTTACCTTGCACACTTGTTTAGTATTTCCACAGATTCAGGCAGGTCTACTCCCTTTTTTCTTCTTTAAAACCTTAAAGTCCTGAAGTCTTTAGGTCTCGTCTCTCTGAGGCCACAGCAATCTCCCAGACAGCTGTTGCGCTCTCACACTGAGTGTCTTGTATGAAATCTGAGATTAGCTGCAGGTAGGGTCATCACTTCACCCCCACTCCCCCAACAGTACAAACATTCTCCAGTAATGAAGCCAATTTCCACTACAGAACATTACTGTCGTTTTAATATTATGTGATCTGGTAATCTCGTTACTTTCAGATATTGCACCATTTTTCTGAAATATTAACTTATTATTTTTGATACACAAACCAATATTTTATAATACAACACCATTTTTTAGATACCTATCCATTACATTTAAATATCAACACACTATTTTTAAATATTAACCCATTATTTTCAGATATGTAGTCATTATCTGAAGTCTTTATTTTTTATTTTTTTTACAAATTACCTCATTATTCTGAGATTTGTGGTACTTGTTTTGAGAGTAACTCATTAATGAATTATTTTAAAATATTAACTCCTCATTTTGAGAAGCTAAACCATTACTTTGATATATGAAGTTATTATTTGAAATACTAATTCAATATTTTATTACATATTTTATTATTATATTACATCATTATTCTGAGGTTTTTTATATTTATGCAGAAATATAAAAAGTTTGAAACAATGTCTAATTTATTTAATAAGTCTCATCTTATTAAAGTGCAAATTATACTTTTCAGAAAAACACAAACAAATGTTTACACAAAGAGAATTACTATTTGTAATTCACTTCATTTGTTCCTGCTGTGCAAACAAAATGTCTAAGTCTGTGTTCATGCAGCCCAGATCTGATATCTGCTGTGTCTAGATTGAATCAGGTTGATTTTTGGTAGTTTGGCCAGTCAAACACTACATTAAATCTCATTTGGAGGAGATTTAAAATGTGATGACAGTCAGATTTGTATAGATCCGGATCAATCCTGATGTTCTGGCTGATTTAGAAGTGCTTTTCACATCACTCGCAATGCGACAAACAACAACCATGTCGAACCCATAGTGGTGTTTTGGTCCCAAATAACTGGTGGTAAACATCTGGTCTTTTGACTGGAAGGTCGCCGGTTTGATCCTCGGGCAAGTCGTGACTGAAGTGCCCTTGAGCAAGGCACCTAACCTCCAACTGTTCCCCAGCACTGTGGATAGGGCTGCCCGCTGCTTTGGGCACAAGTTCTCACAGCCTAGTGTGATTAATAGTGAGTGTTTCACTGCACAGATGAGTTATATGTGGAGGTCATATTTCCCCACTGTGGGACTAATAAGGGATTAAAAAATACCCAAGCAGATAAGTTTATGATGTCACACAAATCTGATCTGATCACTTACTAATAACAGTGTGAACAGTCATCTCAACAGATCTGATCTGAAACTAATCAGATTTACCTGCAGTCTGAACACTGTTTTATTGTTAACATTATTGCATTATAGCTGAAATGCTACAATATGATGAGGCTAATTTAACATAAATCAATTACTATGTGTATAATAAGTGGATTTTTAATAACCAGGACAACATTATCCAGCAGAGAGCTTCACTCTGAGACAGAACATGTACAAAGGCTCTTAAAATAGTGATATTATTAATATTTGGATGCTAGTAGCACCATCTATTGGTACCAGAGTAACACACAACCCTCAACATTTAACACACAGACACACATGCTATTTATATCATGCATCAAAAAAATTATATTGAAAATGTAATCATTTAATTAAAAAAGGTGAAGTGTCTGCACTTCCATATTTGTCTTTTTTTTTTTTACCAAAACAGGCCCTGGTCAAAGGTCAAAAGTCCCATGTGAGATGGGCCTCTTGCTCCAAGCTGTCTGAAGTACTCTGATGTTTTGAGCTGCTGCTGTTGGTCCACTGTGTTGTGTCCAAAGTCAACACCTACCAGCAGATTTTACAGCACTTCATGCTTCCATCTGCTGACAATGCACATTTCCTTTTCCAGCAGCTGCCCACATTCTAAGCTTGTGTTATTGTATTACGAATCATAAAACATATTTTCTGTTCATTTGAAGGGCTTTTTTTACTAAAACATTAACATGTTATACTTATTTCAAGTAGTTTCTGTTTAAGAACGCTAAGATTTGAGCATGCGGATTTACCAGCAGGCATAGCAGCTGCATAACACACAAGTTTGGTGTTTTTAAATCAGTTTAAAATGGGGAACTTTCTGGGGACACGCCAAAATGGAGACAATCCCCAGAACAAAAAAAAAAGAGTTTTATAGCCATCAAACTATGAGGCAGTTGCCATAAGTCCACAATGCAAAAGGAAAATCTTAAAAGCCACAAGATGACAGTCGATAAGCAAATGAAAAAATCCTGCATCGGTGCCTACAGCAGTTACAGAGCTCATCTGCAAAGAAAGAAGCAGCTGAAGCAACAACAAATGCAAAAAATTTAAGTGTTTCTGTACTTCAATTGAAGGCAGAGAACACAAAAAGAGTATTTTTATTAAGAGTATTAAATATTTTATTAAAAGAGCATAAAACAAATTAACAGTCCCTCAGTGGTGTATATGGTGTATAATTGCAAGAAGATTATACACTTTCTGTTATAGCTTACAAATTTGCTTTAATCATAGTGAGAATTTTAGCTATCATGTAATCTCATTTATTTCAGCAAGAATAAATCTGCACTTGACAAGAGATTTTATTATTTAATACAAAATGTTTTTATAATTTCCAATAAAATGATGTATATCCATTTTTTTTACACACACATTCAAATTAGAATTGCAAAATGTGCTTTCGGGGACCCCTGGCCCCCCACTACTTTTTCAGGATATTTATCTCGTTGTGTCATAATAAAAGTCCCTTCTAAATGTTTGCATTTTGATCAGTTTTGGTGAAGTTCCACATAGATCTGCTTGTGCAGGATTGAACATGAATATCTTCTGGAAGACATTTACATCTGCTCCAACTCTTGTTTAGTGGGACTTTTATTTTGACAGCAGTTGATTCTCTATTGTGTCCATGTGCTGGTAGATTTACTCTACTCCTAACGACAGACTCATATCTCTAGTTCAGCTACACAGCTTACAGACGCTGGATGCTGATGTTGGTTTAAACTCTGGTTTTGAGGAACAATCAGTCACCTAACGATGGACAGAAGTGACCACCATAGTTAGGCAGAAGATGAGCTTTTGGGAAACACAGCAGCAGTCCAAGCCTGTGTGTTGTCACAGTGCTGTTTAAGAGAGACAAACAGGAGCTGCACTGTTGAAGGTAGAGATCTGTTCTACTCTGCACTGTTATTTACACTGTGTTTATATTTGGACTTTAAACTCATGGACAGATGATCCCTTTTCCACATGTAGAGTCACAGATATCAGACAACACAGTAAGCAGCTTTTCTCCACATTTCTTATCTGTAATATTCACCACTGTGCATCTGGTAGATCTTACTCACAGTGTATTTAAGCAATAATACACATGTGGGTCGTGCTGTAGTGAAGATAATGTTAAAGATGTTGTTTATTGGTGTAAACTGTCTTTAAACACAACTCGCAGCTAATCAGTTTATTCATGTATCTGTTAATCTCAGCTATTGACTCTGTGAAACTGCTGGTAGAAGCAGTTTCATTTCATTTGCACTCCTAGAATATTTCTCAGCCAATCACATTGTGCTATTTGGGCAATACACCCCTTGGCAAAAATGGAGTTACCAATCTTGGAGGATGTTCTTTCAATTGTTTGATTTTGTATTTTTTAAAAATCACAGACACATGCCACAAAACTATTGGTTTTTTCAAAATTCCAACCTTTTGGCATTAAGGAACAATAGAAAACAAAAATATAATTGTTTTAGTCAATATATACACTACACACAAAAAGTGAAGGATATTTGGCTTTCAGATGAAATTGACAGAAAATGTAAAACGTTCACGCAACAGTGATATATCATGAAAGTAGGGCATTTAACTAGAAGCATGCAGTAGTGATTTCCTCATCTCAAACAATTTATTGAAACAAAAGCCAACAACAGTGGTGGGTAAACCCCAACAAAAGCAGTCAATGTCTCAATAATGTGTCATATGCCCTTTGAGCATTTTTTTTTTAAACTAAGGAAAAATAGGTTAACCTATGCTTGTGAAGTTGTATTTCAGTTTCTTTTCATGTACATCATAAAAGTTTCACAGAAATGTTCATTAAATGAGCCAAGTTCTGGAGCCAATAAGCCAACGGATTTAAACTTTGATCTAAAAATATTTTAAGTTTGAATAAAAACCTTTTGTGAGGAATGGCAGCCAATTGCAACTACTGATATAGTTGTTTAAAAACAAAAAGTATGACTTATACTATTACTCAATTGATGGAAAAAATCGACAGAATACTCAGAAATATTCAATAGTTACAGCCCTAATTACAAAAATCTGTGAACCTCAGCTACATTGTGAATGAGGGACACCCTCAATGTACCCAGAGTTAAATAAAGATTATTGATTGATTGATTGAAGATCATACCAAGAGCAAGGTGTGTAATAGGCAGAAAAGTCATAAAGGAACCCAGGAAAACTTATTAAGTCCAGCGTCAGCACTGAACAACAATGGTTGGGATGTAAGGAGAAAGTTGCAGCTATCCAAAAATAACATTGCTGCTGGCCTGCAATTTGTTAAAGATCACATTGGCAAGCCAGAAGAGCTTTGGAACAATGTTTTAGCATTATGTTTGTAGAATAGAAAACACTGAATTCCAGCATAAAAGCCTAATCCCCTCTGTGAAACATGGTGGGGGTAGTATCATGGTCTTGAATTACCTTCATTTATTCACAGTCTGTCTGACTGTGGGTTTCTGGAATACAGTTTCATTAGTCCAGTCCTGTTGAGCATCAACAAGTCTTCTTTTGAGGACCTCAGAACTCTCCTTTGTTTATGCATTGATACACTTCCACAAACAAGTGTTAAGATCAGGTTTTTATAGATCCATGTTTGTTAAATTAAACAGGTATCTAATTGATGATAGTGGCTTGTCCTGAGTGGTGCTACTAAGGTGCTGTCACTATGAGATGATGACAACTAAATTTGCCAATGTGATTTTCACACAATGGAATTTGAAACACACACACTAGTGAACACACTAGGCTGTGAGAATTTGTGCCCGAAGCGGTGGGAGCAGTTAGGGGGTTAGGTGCCTTGCTCAAGGGCACTTCAGTTATGTCCTGTCTGGGGATCGATCCGGCAACCTTCTGGTCACAAGACCAGATCCTTACCACTAGGCCATGGCTGCCCCCATAATCTGAGGATCGCAAGTTTGAATCCCAATCATGCTGCTTGCCATCAGCAGCTGGGGACTGAGAGAGCAAAATTGGTCATGCTCTTTCAGGGCAGTTAAGATGGCACTCTATCCCCAGCATAGAGGCGTTTGCCAGGCAAGCCATCAGAACTGGGCATCTGCACTTTTCTCTGTGTGTGTTAGCTGCACTGCGGCGATTGTATTGGCAGCATTTTGAAAAAAGAGGCTTAATTTTATATGTTTCAAAGGAGGTGTTAGTCTGTCCCCTCCTAGAGTCAGGGACATTACTCATGATCGTGAGAGACAAAAGGGCTATTTGATTGGCTGATGATAAACACGTTGGGAGAAAATCAGGTTTAAAATAAAAATAAATAAAAAAGACAAACTCCAATATTTTAACGTTTGATCTCTTAATGTTTACAACTCAAGTCCTGAAATATTCATTGGGAAGGATTTTACAAAAAACTAATAGAAATGGATTAAGAAATTGTCCAGTTGTCCAAGTCTAAGTAAATAACATATTAACATTTTAAATATCTAACACTCTCACAGTAAATTATAATTTCAATGTGCTAGACCTGTAATAGAAAAAATGCTCTGAAAACAGAAAAAAACTAAAGACTATTTCTCCTGCAGGAAAGAAAGCTGTCCTGTTGAAAGTTTTTTCCTACGGTGTGCACTTCCACAAAGAAGTCAGGAAATACTACTACCAAGAAGTATACATCACTGCAGAAATTGGAAGATATTGCAAAAAAGAATATGGCATCCAGAGTCTCTAATCCTCAAACATCTGATGTTCTCCTCACCGATACATCTCACAGACAGTTGAAGGAAAACGGAGACAAACATCAGTGTTCAGAGTGTGGGAAGAGTTTTAGTCGTAAGAGTGATCTCCAAACACACCAGTGTATTCACACTGGAGTGAAACCATATTGCTGTTCAGAATGTGGGAAGAGTTTTACTACACAGTATAATCTCCAAAAACATCAGCGTATTCATATGGGAGTGAAACCATATTGTTGTTCACAGTGTGGGAAGAGTTTTACTGTACAGAGTAGTCTCCAAAGACACCAGCGTATTCACACAGGAGAGAAACCATATTACTGTTCAGAGTGTGCGAAGAGTTTTAGTCATAAGAGTGATCTCCAAACACACCAGCATATTCACACAGGAGTGAAACCATATTGCTGTTCAAAGTGTGGGAAGAGTTTTACTACACAGTATAATCTCAAAAAACATCAGCGTATACATACGGGAGTGAAACCATATTGTTGTTCACAGTGTGGGAAGAGTTTTACTGTACAAAGTAGTCTCCAAAGACACCAGCATAGTCACACAGGAGAGAAACCATATCAGTGTTCAGAGTGTGGGAAGAGTTTTACTGCACAGTATACTCTTCAAACACACCAGCGCATTCACACAGGAGAGAAACCATATTGCTGTTCAGAGTGTGGAATGAGTTTTAATGAAAAAAGTCATCTCCAAACACACCAGCGTATTCACACAGGAGAGAAACCGTTTTACTGTTCAGAGTGTGGGAAGAGTTTTACTACACAGTATAATCTCCAAAAACATCAGCGTATTCATACAGGAGAGAAACCATATCAATGTTCAGAGTGTGGGAAGAGTTTTACTGCACAGTATAATCTTCAAACACACCAGCGTATTCACACAGGAGTGAAACCATATTGCTGTTCAGAGTGTGGAATGAGTTTTAATCAAAAAAGTAATCTCCAAGCACACCAGCGTATTCACACAGGAGAGAAACCATATTACTGTACAGTGTGTGGAATGACTTTTAATCAAAAAAGTAATCTTCAAACACACCAGCGTATTCACACAGGAGTGAAACCATATTACTGTACAGAGTGTGGAATGACTTTTAATCAAAAAAGTTATCTCCAAGCACACCAGCGTATTCACACAGGAGTGAAACCATATTACTGTACAGAGTGTGGAATGACTTTTAATCAAAAAAGTAATCTCCAAACACACCAGCGTATTCACTTAGGAGTGAAACTGTATTACTGTTCAGAGTGTGGGAAGTGTTTTACTGTACAGAGTAGTCTCCAAAAACACCAACTTATTCACACAGGAGAGAAACCATATCACTGTTTGGAGTGTGGGAAGAGTTTTAATCAAAAAAGTAATCTCCAAACACACCAGCGAATTCACACAGGAGAGAAACTATATAAGTGTTCAGAATGTAGAGTAAGTTTTAGATGCTGTCGTGGACTCAGAAAACATCAGCTCCTTCATACAGAAAAGGAAGGTTAAAAGCGGTGAATATAGTCACACATCCACTGTATTTCCACATCATTAAAGTCACAGAAGCAAAGATAGAGTACTAGCAGGTTTATAAACAGAATGCAATGTACAAACATTTCAATCTTATTTTAACTGATAATAGTCCAATTACAATATAAGAAATATTGAAACAGAAAAAAAGTTTTTTTTGTTTTTGTTTTTTAAAAAAAATATGTCCATTTTCAATTTGAAGCCAACAACACATTTCAGAATGTTGAAACAGGTGCAACAAAGGCCTGATCAAGAGCCTACTAATTAGGTTAATGACCAGCAAGTCAGTGCCATGACTGGATGCAGTATTGGATCATTACACCTTTAGGTGGAGCTGCATTACCAATAATTCTGAAGAGAAAATCCCTTCAAATGAACTCAGGAACTGCTGAGCAGCTGATATCCTTTCCTATAATAATTTAACAAACATAAGTTGAGTTTTTTATATTATGGTCATTTTCATTTTAATAATAAAACGTTTATTAATTTGTAGGTTTTTTGTCATTTCTATTGTTTGAATTTGTATTAAAAGTTAGTTACGTTTTTACATTTTTAAGTGTGTTTTTGATATGTTCCCAAGTGGGTGTTTTGGAGGACTTGGTATGACAGAAGTTAAAATTGTATCTTGTTTGTGGTGTGTGTCTCATACCGGCAGCAGATAAACCCATTAGATATGTACAAGTGCATCTCAGAAAATTGAAATATCATTCAAAAGTGAATTTATTTCAGTATTTCAAAAAGTGCAACTTTTATATTGGTTTATTACACACAGATTGATCTACAAACCGGATTCCAAAAAAGTTGGGATGCTATACAAATTGTGAATAAAAACTGAATGCAATTATGTGGAGATGGCAAATGTCAATATGTTATTCGTAATAGAACATAGATGACAGATCAAAAGTTTAATCTGAGTAAATGTAACATTTTAAGTGAAAAATATGTTGTTTCAAAATTTCATGTC
>BRDA01077949.1:0-12317 GCA_036984385.1 Crenuchus spilurus
CTACTTTTAGGACATAAAGTTTAGGATTAACATATAGTGACTCAGATGTGCTTTACCAAAAAGTCCAGCAGAACGTTAAATGGATAATAACATCACAAATATCTACAAACATTTTAATTCAGTTTGTGTTTGAATTGTTTTACGTTGTTTATTTTATTTACATAAGAACGTGGATGGTTTTGGATGCCCCACTCATGGTTTAGGTCTTTGTGAACTCATAGTCAAGTCTAAATATGAGCAGCTCTTAGTGTTTAACATGGACTCCTCCATCACACAAGCTCTAGGAGTGAACTCTAATGGATTGACAACTTGCCTCGCGTGCTGAGAGAAGCAGTGCATCTACAGTACATTAGAGGTGTTAACAGTGTGTGGTCTGCTGCACACATAAGCACTAACACGGCCAAGTTAAAGACAGGCCACGTTTACTTTATTTCCCTCTCTTTTTTGGCGTCTGACAGTTCTTAGATGAAAACTGATTGTTTTCCACACACACTGTTCCAAACCGTCGAGCACAAACACAGTGTGGGCTACATCGAGTTCAGCGTATGAGGCAAGACGCGCATTGATTATTGCATTAGTCACATCCATGCACATCCATGGTTTTACAGCCTCTGAGGGCCGTGGCTGTAGTATGTGTGAGCTGATTGCCACGTTGAAAAACATATCAGCGCCTTTAGAGGTGCGGAGAGGTGAGGCTCCCCTGAGGTGCACTCGTTTTTCCCTGTGCAGCCTCCCAGTTTTCAGCTCAAACACACAGACGGCCAGGCTGGTGACCCTCGATGAGGTTAAATCACAACATATCTGAGCCGTCTCCCAGACGCGGGGGTCAGGAGGTCACCTGGGGTGGGGGGAGATGGCGGAGAGGTCTGGCCGGCGATGATTGCAAATGGACCAGAAGGACGTTTGAAAGAGAATTAGAGCACAGCTTGCAAGGCCGTTGTGGCCTGGTCCAGTCTTATAAACTCATTCCTGTTCACAGCTGAAATATCTCTACATTTGTCACGTGCATTTCATTTTATCATCTACGAGAGGAGCAGCGGCTCTGCGCAAGCATTAGCTAAAGGAAATGAAGCGGGAAATCCTTGGAAGTGGCATTGTTTCATTTCTCCGCACAGATGTGGGTGGAAAATAACGGACTCTTGCAGTTGCAGGCAGTCTAAGTGAAAAGAGGGAAGAGGGAGGGAGGGAGGCTGCAAGGTGGGAGGAGGTGTAGAGGTGGGTGTGTGGGGGGGAGTTCCAGAAATAGCCAAAGCCAAAACCAGTGCGTTTTTCAAAACAATGCAACACACGCTGGACCTCAGACATCCTGGGGTCGATAGTCGGAGCTTTTTAATGACGTCCGGCGGCCAGACAGAAGCGGTGAAATCGGGCGAGTGCCCCGCTCACCACAGGAGGATATTGACTTTGGGGGAGTGAAGGAAAACATCCGAGTGAGAGAGATGGTAAACAGGAAAAACACAGGAGGAAGGAGGAGGCCGAAGTGCATGCTGGTTTCAGGGACGAGGCCACGCTCCGGTCCCCACTGTCCCTGCTTCCTATCCGCTGGCCTGTTTCCCCACTCTGTCTCTCTCTCTCTCTCTCTCATCCTGTTTCTTGGCTTGAATAAGTGTGTGTGTGTGTGTGTGTGTGTGTCTAGGTGTTTGTATATATCTGTGCCTTTGTTTTCCTCAATGATGCTTATTATCGAAGCTCTTCATTTGAGCAGGCTGGAGAGGAATTCCAGAGCGAGGCAACCCTGCATCCCGATCCAAACTAGACCACATGGAGAGCTCAGATGGCCTAATGGACCAGCTTGATTAAGGCTGCAGATTTCTAAATTCCCCCTCAGTCCTCTAAACCCTAATCTTGGATAAGTGGCTGCGTTTCCATAAGGCCGAGCATGTGAAGGCAGGAATTTGACCCTCAGTGAACTGAAGGCTTCCTGCTAGAGCCAGTCGAGTGCTGAGCACTGATCAGTGGTTCATAGAGAAATGATAATAATCCAGAAGTCTATTCTAACCCCTCTAACCTTTTCAAAAGACTAACAGAAAGGCACTCATTTACTGAGTCATTTACAGCCCTGTGTGAACGTTTAAAGCACATAACAAAATCAGATTTTTATGTCTCATTTTTATACGAGATGTAAACATCCAGAAAATGATTAATGGAGAGATGAGTAATGTCAGAATAGACAGAAAAGTTCTGGGGCCCCAAGCAATGTCATGTCTGGAGGCCCTGATCAAACAGATTCTTTTTTATATTTATGGTGCGGTACAGGCTTAAACATAAATTAAATTATTATTATTAATAAATGTTAATTATTATACATACATTTTAAACATTACTTAAACATTATTATTAAGAATTACTAGTTACTATTAATAATATACTAATAATAACTATAAAAAATGTATTTTATTATTATTAATTATTATTATTATTATTAATAAATAAAATAATATTAATCATTAATTAAATATCAATTATTAAATATTAATAAACGTTAAAATCGTGTAATATAAAATTATCACCCAATTCTGTGATACACCTTGATAATCAACTTCACTCCAATTCATTGACACCAATGTTACACTTATGTTTGGACTGTATAGTCAATAGACCTCATTTATACATAATTATACCTCATTTTTGAGTAAAAATAAGCAGAAATTCTGAATTATGTTGATAATAGTTACACTTAGAGGTTCGTAAATGGACGGCTTATCATAGACTGGTAGATGCGCGAGAGAGAGAGAGAGAGAAGCAGGTGAACATGGCCTACAGGCCAAATCAAAACCGCGACCCTGATAAGGATTAAGCAGGTGTGATGATGGATGGATGGTTTGAAAGTCCAGACGCTGGCAGAGTGACCGCCAATCACACGTTAGCAAGAACAGAGCCGATGAGCTTGTGAGCAGTCTAAAGAGAAACAGGCTTCCGACTGAGTGGCTGTTTGTGCTGGGTCCTAGTGCTCGACCCCTCTTTTTAATATAGCGTAACACTGTTTTTGAACGGAAAAATCAGCAGAGAACCAAAACTGTCTTTTTTTGCTAACCTCTTTTGGCCAGCAGGGGCCCCCTGATCTCCGGGCCCCAAGCAATTGCGTGGTTTGCACGTTGGTTAAATCTGCCCCTGAGAATAGATTCAGTGACCAACAGCTGTAAAAGTGAGTCTTATAGTAAGCAGAAAGCACTGAATGTACCAACATGCAACAAAACAAAGATCTGTCCATTAAAATGCTTAATCACAGCTCCACAGTGAAGTTAGACATGTGTATTTTGTGTATAAGGGCTGTGTGAGATACTGTAACACAGCAGATCTAAAACTAAGGCCAGAGGAGACCGGGAAGCATGGGGCTCAGCTGAACATAAGCTCTCTGGACAAAAAGTCAGTCGCCTTGTGTGTTTAAGGTGGTAGTAACTTCAGGCTCCTGCAGATGGCGCTGCACAATGATAACGAGGCTATAAATACCTGCAGGGTGTGTGATGATTGAGAAGAGGTGGTACAGTGCAGACTGGCATTGTTGGCACTGCCGGTAGACCTGTATGACTGTACACTTCATACACCTGCACATTCAGCTACTTCCTTCACACTCTGACCTTTAACCCCCAAATACAATCCAGTCACTAACATCTGAGACATTCACTGCACTGTACCACCTCTTCTACATCTATGATCATCCTCGGGCAGCGCCATCTGCAGGAGCCTGATGTTAGTACCACCTTAAACATGATCTTAGTTCTGTCACATGTTGAGTATTCCAGAACCTCCCATCTGACCCGTGGAAAAAATGAGCCACCGTGGCTGATACACACCCCTGGCAGTGCCTGCATCTCAAATATACACACATGCTGTTAGCTCTGACCCCTGCAAACATGTTCTTTTCACTGCTCTGGTGACACCTGCTATTTTTAGCTCATTATATCCCTGACAGGCCACGATCACCTTTCACCGTCTCCCACATCTAACACTTGAAGAGGCTATAAATCTGCACACGCCCTCTTATAACATTACTTTGAACCACATCTCATCCAGATGTGATGTGTTGATTCTGCTTAATGTTGTACAGCCTTCACATACATATGCTGTAACATGTACTGTGAGCTTAAGAACTTCTTAAAACATGCTGGGCGAAAGAAAACAGTGGTACAAGTGGACCGTGGACAAACTACCGCTGTCATATTTGGAGAGTCGTAAGTACCGCATGTTGAGACTCTTCAGAACGAGAAGTCCCAAACCGACCCTCCAGCTGCGTCCGGCTGGACCTTTGCTCCAGGCATGAGAAGGTTTATCAGCATATGCTTGGTTCAAGAGGCTCTCGTACATCTCCTGGCATCAGGCAAATGGTCAAAGCAGATGACCGGTCAGCAGAAAGGTCCCTCAGATGCTTGAACTCTCCCCGCCGTTTGTTGATTCATTATCTCAGGCCTCAGTCTCTAAAAAGACAAGCAAAACAAGAGTAAGCCCAAGCCAAACAAAGCCGGGCTCTAATAAATCTCAGAGAGGGCAGCGGCGCAGAGGGCTCCTGGGAAGCAAGGCACCACAGGGTGCCACGTTAACCTAACCTAAGAGGAAAAAGTCTGACGACCTCTATCATGGGAATCAAAAGCCTGCTGGGAGAGCTGAAGCCAACTCCTGATTATATATCTAAGCTTTCAGCACTTACTCCTGTGTGCCACTGAGCAGGCTGGCGGCAGTGTACCATGACCAAGGTCAGGCCTAAAGGGCACGTTACTGCCAGGACCTGCATGTAAAATATAAACACACTCACACTTACGCTGGTTACACTAAAACCAAGACTAACCTAATATTGAGTTTCAAATAACAAAGGCAAGAACAAATCAAAAGCTCTTCATGGAAAGTGTTGCCAAGTATGTGGTTTTCCTGCAGAATTGGGTTACTTTTGATCTACCGTTGTGGATTTTAAGCTGTGGGTATGAAGAATGTGTGAAATGGCCGACTAAAATAAAAGCTGTTTTAAGTGCTTTCCCAGCCAACAGAGAACATTAGAAGAAAATTCAGGAATGTTTTTAAAAGGTTCCAGGAAGGTTAGCCTGTAATGTTACCAAAACAATGTTCACGGAACGTTCTGAAAATGTGTGATGTAATGATGCTTTGCTTTACAATGTTTCTGATGGAACATTCCCAGTAAGGAAAACACTAACGTTATGGCAATGTTTGAAGTAACATCAGAGAGATGTTTTATTGGTTCTAAGCTGATCTGAGCTGGAGAGAGGCTGGAGTCGGTTCATTTGAGCTGGAGGACATTCAGCACAGAGAGGTCAAAGGTCAGCTTGTTTACTTCACATTATTTATCTCTAATAAATGTTTTATTTATTGTTTATGTTTCTAAACTGTTAAAGGGAGTTTTTCTTTGTGGTCAGTATTTTTACCTACTGTAGGTGAGCTCCTCATAATGTTGCAGTAATGTTATTGGAACATTGAAAATATTTTAAATAAAAATGTTCTAGAAAAGCTGACAGACTGAATGTTCTTAAAAGCAAATTTGTAACATTCAGAAAATGTTAGAAAAATGCTGTTCTGTCACTAGACTGGCTTGTTATTGTAGATTTGCTTGTGAGCATTTTGTCACAACTTGGCAACGCTGCTCACAGTGCTCCTTGAGGTATTGGCTGGAGCTTTGAGGGATAAACGCTTGGCAGCAGAGTCTGTTACCCGGATTAGCAAAGACATTCATTAACTTGCTGCTTGAGTGTCAGTATATTAAAGAGGACATTAGCAGAGGTATTATAAGTGTTCCTGAGAAGCACTGATAAGTAAAACGAAGGCAACCTGCTCGTAGTAGGTCATCTTTTGTCATGCACAAGGATCACATCATGTAGACTAGACTAGGTTAATTGATTGTTATGGTTACGATTTATTGTTTCCAGCTCTCATGCTGTTATGGGAACATTGTTCCTTTTTATTTACTGCGTATTTGTATTACAGAATAGAAGACTTCTGTTGCTTGTGAACTTTCACATTGAGTTCAACTTTGGTGAACTTTGACACTTGACCAATAGTGCTGCTGCTCTGTCTGTGTGCCCTCTGACCTCTCTGTGCCAACATGGATGAAGCGCTGAGTGTTGTGGTTTCAAAACAGGAACAGATTTAAGCAAAAATACCTGAGAGGGAATGGTATAACATGAGATATTGGCACTGTGTATTACTGTGGTTAGACCACCATTCTGTTATCACTGTTTATTGTTAGATTTTAACATAAAGAGGACCATTGTTTATAAGATTTCTGGGAAGTAAAGTAGTTTCTCTATCACACTGCAAAACATCATCATCAGACTGTGTATCAGTCATAATAGTACAAGAACATCATTTACAGACAATAAACACAGATATACTGATGTTAAAGATGTTTGCTGGTGTAAACTGTGAGTCTTTCACAGCTGATCAGAGGTTCATATATCTGCTAAGTTCAGCTCTGAACTCATCTCTGTCTTTCAGCTGTAAATACAGTAAACGTCCAGTTATTTTACTGTATTGGCTTTACTTATCTGCGTTTCCGGTGCAGTCAGGGTTGTTTCAGGCTGACGGGCGGAAGCTGGTGTCGTTGCTAGGTTACGTGATGTAAGGTTCTTAGAACGTCTTTCAAGCAATCAGATTGCGGGGTTGAAACTATCTGCGGTATACTACAAACTACATCGCAGGTGAGAGGCGGTGTGGTGCTCTGTTGGGATTAAATAGTAATTATCTTCAGTCTGAAGGTTTTAATAGTTTGCCACTAGCGCTGTTTGCACTACTGATTTCTGTCCCCACGTGTAGCCACGCCCACTTCACAAAATGTAATAACACCGACCTTAATGCTGCGTTTCGCTTCATAAATTAAACTTAAAACATACTATTCTGCATTAAGTAGATTGAAACACTGGATAAGTGCTAAATAATCTCACAACAGGTCTCTAAAAACGCATTATTTAATTTTTCTTATTGTATGCCTTTGTGTACTGCTTATAAAAGGAAGAGGAAGGTTTATTGTGTGTGTTTTTTTGCACCACCCCTAGCCTGTAATTCATAAAACTGATATCCTCCACGAGAGTCTGTATCTTTGTATTTTGCCCTGTATTTGTGTTGTTTAATAAAATAAAAAGGCTGAGTTTACTTCGGAACTTGGGAGTGGAAGTGACGTCATATCCGAGACGACCGCGTTCCGGTTTCCCAGCTGAAGTCGGAAGTCGTTAAAACTGTTTATGGTTAAAACCCTGAACATGTATTGAGTCATGTTTCTCGAGCCATCGCTACTGCTAGCCATTGTTAATAATGGCAGTGCCAGGTGACAACAGAACTCTACAGGTTATTTTGTGCGTACAAACAGTGCTGCAACATGTCAGTGGATAAGCATTAAACTGTACGACTGAGTAAATGTGAAATAAGTAATACAGAAGTGCTATAATGAGTAAAATTAGCCGAGTGTTTACCTACAGTTGTGAGTAGCAGCCATCTTGACTTCTAATGGCAGGGTTGGTGGAGTTGCACCGAGTTGTAATTCAGGGGGAATTCCAGTTGAAATGTCTGACTCGAAAGTAGGAAATTCCAACATCCAGGTACAACTGGAACACAGCATCTGACCTCATGCACTGTGTACCAACTGTAGCTAAACTGTGTTCCTTCAGATTTTCAAATAATGCAGTTTGGTACCCTTACAAAACACTATAGTGCTGCCATCATGATAGCTCACTCAGCAAATGTATTAAAATGTGATACAGATAAAAATGAGGAATGATCACTATTGTGTAGGAAGTTTTTGGAATTCGTTTTTGTTCTTTGATTTTGTATTATGTGTGCCATTTAGTCTTTTTTTTTTCTTTTTTTACATTTTTACCCAATTTTCTCCACAATGTGTTTGGTAGCCAATTGACCCGCCCGTTCGTTGACTCTCCCTATCACTTGTAATGTCCCTGACTCTAGGAGGGTGCAGACTAACACAGGCCTCCTGTGAAGTCAAGCTCCGCCTCTTTTCCAACTGCCAGTGATACATCACTGCCGGGCAGTCAATGCGGTTGGAGGAAAGCGCAGGATCCTCAGTTCTGATGGATCGCCTGGTAGACGTCTAAGTCAGACGACATTACTTAGTGCAGGGGAGAGAATGCCATCTTACCCGCCCGGATGGCAAGGAGCATGATCTGGATTCGAACTCATGATCCACAGATCATAGTGACAGTGCCTTAGTCCACTGAGCCACTTTTTGATCTGTATGAATATATTTTGGCAGTGTGTATATGCATATTCTTTTGTGAAACTACTACCACCATCATGGTAGAGTCCAAGAACCATTATTCTGTAAAAAGGTTTTTTGCACACTACTATGACGGCAGTATTTTTGTATGCGTATGTGTTTGTGACATGCTGTTAGACTTACAGAGTCCTTTATCTCACAGATTACTGTGGAATTGCCAAGGAAGTGATATAGAGAGCAGTATTTCATGCCTTTCTCATGAGAGTGGTATTCAGCGTCTTTCTCATGGGTGCATCAGATGATGGACAGTAAATACACATAATGAAGACAAGAGGTCAGTACTTACTGTACACAACATTCACAACAAACGAGCTGTTAGAATTGCTTAAAGTCATATCCCAAAGCACTGCACAGACACAACTGTGACAAAAGGGTTGCTGATAGGGTTACCAATTAAATGTGCTACGTGGAGCTTTTCACCACACTTGGCAGAGCTGTCCAACTGTCAAGGACACTTGCAGCCCGGCCTGTGTCAAACAGAAGCAGCCATCACACTGATGGTGCACTCGGTGACCCTGCCGGTACTGTACAGCGTCCTTGCCGGGATCTTTAATAGCTGAGACACAAATGGAATAATACATAAACCTCAACCACTTGAGTGTGTCACACTCCTGCACTTGTCACAATAAGGGGAAAAGCATTCGCGATACAGACACACAATTATATGAAGTGCACAGATGTTTATATAAGTGATGAATTGCTCGGCTTCACAAACAATGCATTCCTGGCCGCATCGGTGGACATGGAAGCGATGAACAATTTGACATTCTTGCCTGTTTCCTAAAGCTGTCCGCCCTGCCTTAAGATTTCGGCAGCATACTTTCCAGCCGTTGCATCCTCCTGAGCAACACACACGAGGACGGCACAAGCCCGGACTCTCCGCAGGTGTGAGGCCCTGACTGACTCTCCAAGGATGTCAGGACTCATTAATGCTCTTCCCTTACATGTGAAAACAAAGGCTGTGGAATTCAGGAGGATGCATACCTACATGCCTCAGATTGTAAAGATAGGTGCCTCCGAATAGCACCGTGCCAAGATATTGTGTACACGACGCACTGAAGAGGGGACTTTTTCAGATGGAGGAAAGCACACGTGCCAAACACTTGATGAATTGTCTCAAAAATATTCTAAATAAATAAACACACTGCACAAAAACGATCCCTTAGCAAGTGAAATGGTCTTAAATCTAATGTAAATATTTAATATTTGTTGTATTTATTGTTGTAAGGGGATTATAAGGCTATTTACCTTACAATTTGACATTTTAAGCAACTTTATTAAGTACAGCGATAACCCTACTTACGAGTTTAATCCGTGCAGGAGCCGAGCTCGTTAGCTGGTTAGCTCGTTAGCTGGTTTGCTCGTTAGCTGGTTTGCTCGTTAGCTGGATGCATTTACCCCATAAGAATACATGTAAAACTGATTAATCCGTGTCAGCCGGCCAATATACAGTATACTTTAATATGCTAAATAATGTGTTTATATGGGTTTTTAAAACATAAACGAGACGATGGTGCTCGTGTAGGCTGGCGGCTAAGGAGGACAGGAGGACGGGCGTACGTGTATGGCATGGTTACACTTATCATATGAAAAGTAAAAGTAAAATGTATCTAACTTTCTTGTTCACTACCTTTTACTGTCTTTGTGTCACTTTCACTAGCACTTTCACTTTCACTGGACAGCGGTCAAAGGTAATGACTGACCTCTTCTTCTACGCTAGCATCTAGGAGATGCTACGACCGCCGCACCCCTAGCGGTTGGCATACTTGAACAAATTTAGGCTACTCGTTACTTGGAATTTTATTCGTTACCTGGAACAAAAATATTCCGAGATCTCAACTCGTTACCTGGAATACTCGTTAGTAGGGATGCTCTTAAGTATGGTTACCACTGTAAAATGATCTCAATGCATTGGCAGAATATTGACAAACAAAGTGAGATGATTGTACTTAATACATTACTTTTAAAATTGTTATGAAGTGTCTACTTATAAGCTTAATGTTCTCAAATATTAGATATTTACAGTAGATTTCAGATGATTTCACTTGCTACAAGATCATTTGTCAGTATACGGGATGGCAGGATGGTGGTGACATGCCCTCTTGCTCTAAAAGGAATCAGATTTGCACTTAAGCAGACAGTCTGATCACATCTTAAAACATCCTGGTTATTATAGAAGATGTCTTAAAAGCAGAAATTGCACAGTCCGTCTCAGCTTGAATGAGTTCTCTATGACACTCTGCAGAACAAACAGGCCCACAGCTTGCATAAATGGCTATGATGAAAGCAGAAAAGCAATTTCAGCTTTAAAAGATTTCTATAAACGTGGCGACTGGGAGAAAAACAGCTTACTCACTAGAAGCGTATTCATTTCGATTTCTTTGCCACCAGTCCTTTGTCCCTGTTAAAAAACAGCATTTCATGGGTGGTTTTCAATGCCTCACACACAAGCTTTTCTCAAAGCCACAAGTGTACCCCTGAATTTCATTCGGCAGTGAAAGCGACTGGGAAATTCTTCATCAAAAGGAGAAGTTAAGCACCTTTTTGGCTTTGATGAGTATAAGTCATTGTTCTTTTCAATTCAGACCAATTTAACACGAAGCCTTTGAATTCCAAAATGGTGAATTGAGTGCAGTTTAGAGAAAAGAGCCTAGACGTTTTCTCATTTTTGAACTTTGGACTGTGCTCCAGGAAAGAAAAGCCAACAAATAAGACAAGTAGAAAAGGCCTGCATCCAAAAGCCGGTCAGAGAAAAGGATGCCTTTCTTATCTAAATAACCAGACGTGTCTCTGTGCAGTGATAGTCTGTCACTCAGTGAAAACAAATGCAAGAAATACAAACGTTTATCAAGACATCTACTGTTTGAAACTTCAGTCCTTATTAATAACAATCCAACGTGACTGCAAACAACAGTATACAGTTATTTTAATAAGTTTGCATCTTTAGTTTGAGACACAATAGAGAGAGACAATATGCAGAATTCAATATTTCAAAAGTAATCAAATTTCAAGACAGATGATAAAAGAATGAAAGTAAATTGAGTAGTTTGCCTATTGTTTAACATGTATTAACTTGTTGTGGATACAGTTCTTAGAATATTGAATAAATCAGCAAAAAAACATTTTGGAAGAAAGTCTAATATTTAAATATCCAGCTATTATTGAAAGACCCCAATTTCAAAAAAAGTTGGGAAGCTGTGTAAAAATATAAATAAATTTTATTCACAATAGAACATAGAACACACATCAGATGTTGAACATGACACTTTTTACCATTTCATTAAAAAAAAAAAAATTTAGACCTTCATGGCATTATCAAAAAAGTTGGGACGGGACAACAAAAGGCTGGAAAAGTACAGTCATGGCCGAAAGTGTTGGCACCCCTGAATTTCTCCCAGAAGTATTTCTCTCAGAAAATTATTGCAATTACACATGTTTTGTTATACACACGTTTATTTCCTTTGTGTGTACTGGAACAACACAAGAAACAGAGGGAAAAAAGGCAAATTTGACATAATTTCACAAAACTCCAAAAATGGGCCAGACAAAATTATTGGCACCTTTTCAAAATTGAGGGTAAAT
Organism: Crenuchus spilurus; assembly: GCA_036984385.1. Classification (NCBI taxonomy): domain Eukaryota; kingdom Metazoa; phylum Chordata; class Actinopteri; order Characiformes; family Crenuchidae; genus Crenuchus; species Crenuchus spilurus. Next base: position 11,810 of record BRDA01077949.1, read on the forward strand.
AACTTTGTTTCAAGCATGTGATGCTCATTCAAACTCACCTGTGATAAGTAACAGGTGTGAGCAATTTAAAAATCACACCTGAAACCAGATAAAAAGGAGAGAAGTTGACTCAATCTTTGCATTGTGTGTCTGTGTGTGCCACACTAAGCATGGAGAACAGAAAGAGGAGAAGAGAACTGTCTGAGGACTTGAGAACCAAAATTGTGGAAAAATATTAACAATCTCAAGGTTAAAAGTCCATCTCCAGAGATCTTGATGTTCCTTTGTCCACGGTGCGCAACATAATCAAGAAGTTTACAACCCATGGCACTGTAGCTAATTGCCCTGAACGTGGATGGAGGAGAAAAATTGATAAAAGGTTGCAACGCAGGATAGTCCGGATGGTGGATAAGCAGCCCCAATCAAGTTCCAAAGAAATTCAAGCTGTCCTGCAGGCGCAGGGTGCATCAGTGTCAGCTCGAACTATCCGTCGACATTTGAATGAAATGAAACACTATGGCAGGAGACC
>BRDA01077955.1:0-19419 GCA_036984385.1 Crenuchus spilurus
AAAATATTGACATTTGCCATCTCCACATCATTGCATTCCGTTTTTATTCACAATTTGTTTAGTGTCCCAACTTTTTTGGAATCCGGTTTGTAGTAGAGCACAGCTCTTGAAAGAAGTGTGTTTGCAATCTCAGAGCCCTCTGTTGTTATCTCTTTCCCTGAATGATCTTTACATTGCTGTGGTATATGGAGTATAGTATGAGTAGGATAAGTATGGTAAAATAATTAAAAGTGACTTAAAATAGCAAATATGGTCAAATATCCATGTTTAGATTGTTTGTTTTACCATGTTTTAATCTGCGTATTGATGCTTGAAACACCCTGAACACGAAGGGCTAATATATTACAACTGTGTTGGCATGGAGATGATGATAATGATGACGAATGAGCAGTCTAGTGACCATATCACATTAGAGTTGCCTCTAATCAGGTAACGTGTCACTCTTAAGACTTTAGATTTATGACCTGATCTGAGAGTTTCTCTTCACTCATATTAAAGCCATTTGTTTTCACCATTGGCGTCATTTCAACAGTACAGAGCCTGAGCCTCTTATAGTACAGTTACTATAAAACTTCACCTTTCACTTATATAAACATGTTTTTATTACCAAAATCAAATTATCAGGTATTTCTGATTCACAAAGGTTTGTTCCATTGGTGGCTAATCGTGGTCTGTGATGAACTACCCTTCCTGCAGTTTAGCTCCACCCTTAACCTAAACACACCTGATCCAGGTTATGAAAACATTCTGGGGCATCTAAATATTACAGGATTTGAAGTCTACCGGAGTAGATCTCCAGGACCAGGATGGGGCATTAAAACTGATCTCAGAGCAGTTTTTTCTAGTTGATGGACTGAGATGATGAAATTGCATCAAATCAAATCAAATCAAATTTATTTATAAAGCGCTTTTTACAACTGATGTCACAAAGCAGCTTTACAGGGTTAGTAATAACACACATCAAATCATTAATCCCTAATCCCCGGTGAGCAAGCCAACGGCGACAGTGGCAAGGAAAAACTCCCTCAGAGCTGGAGGAAGAAACCTTGGGAGGAACCAGACTCACATGGGGGACCCATCCTCCTCTGGCCAGCTAATTCTAAGTTTGTGATAAATCATAATCATGTGATGTTGTTGTAATGTTCAGGTGAACTGATATGGTGACAGTGGTAGCAATGATAACGGCCAGAAAGTCCATATGAACTCAAATGTGGGCAGTAGAGTAGGGCATCTGGAGCAGGCCACAGTAGTTGGTTGTTGGTGGACAGCTGATCCAGGGAAGCATATTGCAGAGAATAGTAATCAGTCTTCCATCAGCCTTGGACCAGACTGATGCAATCACTCACTCGAAAAAGACAAAAATGGAATTAGTTCTGTTTGGATTTATAGAGCAGGGGGATTATAAGACATATCAGAGTGTGACTATTGACTCCGGCAGAACTATCTAGAACAGCCTACCTAAAAGGAGAGAACCAGAAAGTGAACAGGCATGGGAGCTCCCTGAGACACTGGCATCCCTCTGCCCTCTGCTCCTCTGCCCTCTGCATCCTTCTGCTCACCATCAACAAACCTGAGCGTGAGCAGCGGTATGACAGCCCCAGCATCTCAGTTCACTATAAATCCCTACGCCAGTGCACCCCTGGACCTACAACCTTTCTCTAATGTAAAATATTAACTAACAATTATTATTATTATAATCATACACAAGATAAGATGTAAAATATTTTATGCCAAACCATTTGAGCTTCATATAGGGCCCACCCCTCTCTCTTTCTACCAGCAGCCACACAATTCTGTTGTTTCAATCCTACAGCTATACCCTATGGTTGATGTGGCTGATCTTGTGTCTGTTATTTTTCTACAGAAATACTAAACAGTTGTTTAATGTTCTCTAAATGTGAAAGGTCTACAAAATAGATTAAAGTGGAGTCCGGGGGGAAAGGGGCAGGACCAGAGAGACCCAGAGAGCATCCAGTAATGGCTCATGTCACACTAGATTAAGTCACATCTATGAAACAGCTACTCTCAGGGGTGACATATTGAACTGTGTGCATGACGCCTGATGGTATTTTAAATTCATTTTCATATTTTAAAACCATTTTCAGTGGACAGTGTGGTTTAGGTATGGCTGAATTAAAATGGATGTATTTCAAAATAGTTTTTAAGTTATAACATTGATTTGAGATGTAAAATTGATTACTCTGCATCAAAATAATGAAAGTTACAAGCAATTAAATTTTTCACTGACTCCAGAGTAATAATAATAAATGTCCTATGTCATATGCTAATTTCCCATAGAACCAAAAACAGATTTGTATTTTTTTTCAATAGGAATCGCAGATACAGATGAGATTTCTCAGTTCCTGAAGGAGGGAATCATCATGAAGGACTTCAGCCATCCAAACGTTCTTTCCCTGTTGGGGATCTGCCTGCCCAGTGAAGGCTCTCTGCTGGTGGTGCTGTACGTTCAACACTCACACAGCTTTAACACCGCCAGCATCCATATAGGATTTACACATCCTTTAAACAGCATTCACAGGGCTTTAATCCACCATAATAAACAGAATACACATCATTTACAGTCAACTATCTGATGCTCCATATTGGACACTTTACGACATTCTTTCTCACTTCCTCATCGCAATGAAATTCAGAAAAAATCATTAAATTAACACTACACATTTCTGAAAATTATTGACTTGCCTTTTTAATATTTGTCCAGTTTAAATGTCTCATTTAATTTTAATAATTTCCATATTTAAAACTGACCTGCAAATGTGCTGCTGATGAATATTGCTAACAGTCATTGTTTTTGAGCTGTAGCATTTTGTGGAACTGTTTTATGTACTGTTAGTCAGTGTTTACTCATATGTCCCAGCAGAATTAGTATTTCCCAGCATCACAGAGTGATCAGCCAAGATTTGGCAGAACTGTTTTATTTTTTTCTGATCTGTATTGTGATTTTATGATGCAAATATCATAAAATGAGCTGGATTAGTGCACTTGTGCTCTACTGCGTTGTATATTAATGAACAAATTTTTTGTGAACTTCAAGGCTAAAAAATGCTGTCAGTAAATTTTTATTGTAAAGAAGTCATAAAAATTCATGATTGGTGCATCCCTGGTCACACATTAATGCAGCATTCATACAGATGTAACAGCTTTTGCTCAGCCTCATTATAACAATCTTGTTTATGAGCTGCAGCATTTTGTTGAATTGTTTTATGTACTATCAGTAAGAGTGTTTACTGTTATCTCCCAGCAGAATCCCACAGTAAAAGACCTCATGGGTTTCGGCCTGCAGGTGGCTAAAGGCATGGAATATCTTGCCAGTAAAAAGTTTGTTCACAGAGACCTCGCAGCCAGAAACTGCATGTAAGACTATGAACAGCGTGCACACTCACTCACTCATATGCTTCTGCTTTCTTTCATGGGTGTGTACAAAGGCTCATGTCTACTTAAAAGATATCATCAATAAAAGTATGTTTCTGATTTTAGCCACATCTGCCGTAAGTGTGAGTGTAGATTTTGTTTTCATAACATTCTCCACTTTGTTTCTGTCCCTCAGGCTAGACAAGAGCTACACAGTTTGACTGGCCTGGCCAGAGATGTGTATGATAAAGAATACTACAGTGTGCACAATAAGAGCGGCGTTAAACTGCCTGTTAAATGGATGGCCTTAGAGAGCCTGCAGACCCACAAGTTCACTACCAAGTCTGATGTTGTGAGTTATTCAAATTGCTTTTATTTACATACTTTTTAATTTTTAAAGGTATTTTCACTTCTAAATCACATTTCTGTTTATTTCAGATGCAATCCAGACATGTTTGGAATTGTTAACATAAAGTGTTAACATATACTAGAACTAAAATAGCCAATTAGTTGTTCATTAAAAAATGAACAACACTTTGTCTCACAGTCTTTACACAGCATGACTATGAGCTTTAAAAATCAAAGAGAGCCTGTAGACCCACAAATTCACCACCACATTTGAACATCTTATGCTGCTCATTAGTTTGATATAAGCATGTTGCATACATATATATTTAATGTAATTAACAACAGCTGGTGTTGAGATTGTAATTGCACATTTTTAACAATACTAGTAGTATACATGTCACAATTATTGTTTGTTGAAATAATGACAAGCATAAAAGTGCTTATCAGGGAATGTTCTCATTCAGTATTCAGCACAGATGGCAAGTTCCTCTTTATATATTACAGCATTCACTGTTATATGGCCTGTCATGTGACCAGCAACAAACCTATAATGCTGGAATTGAATATGAAACAGTAATAGAAGTGACATATAGAATGTATTTGTGGTTGGCAAGACTTCAAACAAACCCTGTTTAAATTTAAGAGAAACCTCAAAAGAAAGCCATCCAAGTACGATCTAGTTTGCAGAGAGAAGAGCTCAGCTCTTCACTGTTTAGACTCATTTGACAAACTGTTATTATACAAGATCATTTGCCTCTCATATGATGTTTACGTTCTGTCCTTCCTCCTGATTGGTTCTTCTCATCTGCACACAGTGGTCATTTGGGGTGTTGCTGTGGGAACTCATGACCAGAGGTGCCCCGCCCTACTCTGATGTCAACTCCTTCGACATCACCGTCTTTCTCTTGCAAGGCCGAAGACTGCTGCAGCCAGAGTTCTGCCCCGATGCCCTGTGAGTACACACACATCACACACACTCCAAAGAGAGGGGAAGCGTGCCTTAGTGCTCTCATTATCTTTGTACAAGATCGTAAAACAGAGAGCCTTTGTTAAACTCCATTAGATTCAGTGATCTGGCAGTAGCTCATCTGAAGCCTCGGCCAACTCAGCTCCACATGACTGCTGACGTTTTGATTTTGCTTTGATCCTCCAACTCAAATATACATTTTATAGACAAAAGTATTGGGAGACCTGCTCATTCATTATTTCTGTCAATATCAATCATATTAAAGAGTTTATCCAACTTTTTTGGAGTAACTGTCCACTGTCCAGGAAAGGCTTTCTTCTAGATTTTGGAGCACTGCTACACATGTCAGTGCTGGGGGGCTTTTATAACACCTTGCATTAGACATGGTGCCAATAGGTTAAAAGTAATAAAAGTCCTGTTTTATTGGCAGTACTTCTCTACAGGGACTAGACAAGCTGTGCACATTTGCATATCTGTGTCAGGAATGGGTGCAACTTAAAGTAGCAGAATACATTCATTAGAATAGTGACATAGTCAATACAACATTATTACCACTCACATACAGTGTTGGGAACGTTACTTTAAAAAAGTAATTAACTATAGTTACTCACTAGTTAAAAAAAATAACAAAAGTAAACAGTTACACTATATAAAGTGCATTTACATCTATCAAATTAAATTAAATTCTCTCAACCTGAGACAACTGGTTTGTTAACAATAGAAGTAAACTTAACAACAAAACCTCTATAGTCTTATTCTTCAAAAATCAAGCCTTTGCTGCTTGGAGGACTTTGCTCCGAGTCCTTTGATAGTGGACGGCTGTGGTGTCGGTGCTTCTAGCCACTAACTTTGTAGCTGCGTGGGTCGTTGTGAGATGCTTTATTAAATTAGAGTTGCTTACAGTGGATGTTGACAAAGTCTTCGCCCGAGGACATAATGTACACATTACATGCACGTTTTTGCCTTTAACCTCAATGAATTTGAAATAATGTTTATATCGCCACCTTGAAAATGCTAACTTTTCTTCGGCTTGCTTCGCCATTTCTGCCTCTCGGCACACGTGTAAAAACACTGGCTCTGATTGGCTACCATAACCCTGCCTTAGCCAATTGCTTACTGACTTGAGTTAAACAGGTATTATTACTTCTTCTATCAAGTCACAGATCTCGACAGGTCACAGTTCTTGGTGTAACACCTGTTACTCCTCACTAGCCTAAGCAGAGGTCCGCTCGGATTACTGTTAGTATATCATATGCTTATGATTCATCACACACTTCGAATTAGCAGACCAGAGGAGGATGGGTCCCCCATGTGAGTCTGGTTCCTCCCAAGGTTTCTTCCTCCAGCTCTGAGGGAGTTTTTCCTTGCCACTGTCGCCGTTGGCTTGCTCACCGGGGATTAGGGATTAATGATTTTATGTCTGTTATTGCAAACCCTGTAAAGCTGCTTTGTGACATCAGTTGTAAAAAGCGCTTTATAAATAAAATTTGATTGATTGATTGATTGATTGATATCAATATATAGTAACTGTTGTAATGATCAGGCCAGGAGACAGGGGAGACAGTCCATATGAGAAGTTTTATTGAAGGTGGAACATAAAGCACAATAGACAGGACAACGACAGGACATAGAGACTGGGACTGAAACACACTTCGCTCACGGGGGACTAAACCTAGACTGACTTCAACACACGAGACTACCAGGGACTTGCCCACAACACTGACATAACATCGACTGACCTAACAGCAGACTATGGGCAAGGAGACTGAACACACTAACCTGACACCGACTGACGGTGACCGACTTGTTACCCAGGGACTACTAGAGACTAACATAGAGGGAAGCCTGATAATGACTGACTTAGAATACAGGGACTTTAATTCAACCAAGAAGACATACACTACATACGAAGAGCCGCTCCAGCCCCACCTACACTCTCCAGCAGCAGCCGATCCCCTATCAGCTGCAATCCTGAAAGCTGAGAGTGCAGGAGGGCTGGAACGGACCCTACACTGATACTAAATCCTAAACTACACAGACTATGAATAGGCGGGACATGGCTGACCAGGCATCATCCCACCCCCCCACCCCATCCCCCCACCCCCTCTCCCGCGGCAGCTGATATCCATCAGCTGTATCCACAACGGCAGAGAGTGTAGGGAGGCTGGGGAACCCAACACTGGCCAACCATGAACCACCAATTACCACAAGACCTTAACCCAAACCTTAGTTACTCTAACATTAACACAGGTGGTACATGGTGGACCAGGCATCATCCCAGCCCCCCCCCTACACTCTCCCGTGGCAGCTGATATCCCTCAGCTGTATCCACAACGGCCGAGAGTGTAGGGAGGCTGAGGAACCAAACACTGGTCGACCATGAACCACCCATGACCACAAGACCCTATCCTAAACATGAAAGACAACACAAACACATACCACGAAGACTGGGAGGGGGAGAGAGATGGTCTGTTGAAGGGGGCATGGCCGGAATGTCCAGAGGTGTGTGACGGGAAGGGGAATGAGGTGAATGTCCCACACTCTGAAGTGCGAGTGGCCTTCTCTTATACCTCAGATGATGGCCACTCATCACTTTCAGGTGTGGGTCGTTAGTCCAATAGGAGCAGGGAGTTGGCGACATCTAGTGGCTGCTATGATTCTCTGCAGCCACGACGTGCAACAGTAACACATCGCTTTTAATGACCAGTAACGTCAACGGCGTTATAACAACAGGACAAGTAATTAATTATTTTATCCCGTTACTGACAAAATGACGTCGTTACGTAACGCCGGTATTTTTAACGCCGTTATTCGCAACACTGCTCACATATGAAGTGAATAACATTGATCATCTAATAACAGTGACACATGGAAAGATATGCGATTATATTAGACAATAAGAGAACAATTCTCATAGACCTGTTGGATGCTGGAGAAAAAAAATATGTAAGTGTGCAGACCTGACTTTGACAAAAGTCAAAGGATTGGGTCAGAACGTCTCTGAAGCATCTTGGCTTGTGGGGGTCTTCCTTTGAGCAGTGGTGAGTGTAGTGACTCTAGGAGGGTGAAGACAAGTACACGCCTCCTCCGTTGCATGTAATGTGCCACCGTCTCTTTTCAAACTACCACTGATACACCGTCACTGGGGAGCCAATGTGCTCGGACTAATTAGTAGACGCCTGAGCCAGCGGACATTGCAATGTGAAAGTGATAGAGAATGAGAGCACCATCTACCCGCCCAGAGAGAGCACGGCCAATTTTTGCTCTCTAGGGCCCCGGCTGTTGATGGCAAACAGCATGACTGGGATTCAAACTTGTGATCCTCTGGTCACAGTGTCAGCGTCTTAGCCTGCTGAGCCACTCGGGTCCCTTTGCTGTTAATCTTTTTGTTAGATATTACAGGTCACTATCAGAGGTCTTGTAAAGTCCATGACTTTGTGGATTGGAGCACTTTTGTGGCAAGCTGAGGACTGACAGCATATTAGAAATTTGGCTTGAATGTTACGGCTGACCTCCGAGGAGCCCTCGAGCAGGCCCTGGCTCTGTAAGTTACAGATGCTGGGTTTCATGCACAATGCACCATATATAATAACCAAGCCTCAAATATGGGCAGATAAGATCAGCACTTCCTCCTCTCTTGAGCTGCATTTGATCTTACAGACTTTTATTCCATTCAGTCAGATTCCTCCTCTTCTCCAGCTCTGCTCAGCAGATCAGTCTAATGGAATGTGAGAATGTGTGGATCGTTGCTCTGTAGATTTATCTAAGAGTCTTTTGTCTATCAAACCACAGGCAACTGATTTAATTTGAGTTGCAGCACTATAAAAAGAGAAAAGGGAAAAAACATTGCAGCAGATTAATTTACCATATATGGTGGCATAGCATCTGGTTTGAACCATCAGGCCAGTTTTTGGTGCTACAGATGCTTTTTAACAGAACTCTACCCACAGCAACTCATAGCAATATACGTACTTCACCAGCCTCTAGGCTTTGTTGGATCTGTTTCTGTGATGCTTTTTGGAATAATAATTACAATTGACTGTGGAACTGCTGTCTGTTATTTTCCTCTCTTCAGCTACAACGTGATGATTGAATGTTGGCACCCCAAACCTGAGCGACGGCCCACTTTCTCTGAGCTCGTCACTCGCATCTCGGCCATTTTCTCCAGCTTCGGCGGCGAGCACTACATCCTCCTGAACACCACCTACGTTAATATGAACAAGATCACACCCTACCCCTCTCTGATTTCCTCACAGAGCCAGCTGGACTGGGACTGCTGCACCTGAGAGAGGGAGAGAGTAAAGTGTTTGCTCTACATCTGGTGAGTAAGACTGACAGACGCTGGACTCAGTGTCAGTGACCATTTGCACTTCTGTCTGGAGGAAAAGCTGCCCAAAGCCACTGCTGAAGACTACAAAGGGAAGCTGATTGTCTTTATCACTGTAGATAGAGTACAGCCCCCTAAAGTAAGTCCTGTGGACTGAGCAGGGCTTCTGATATGAGTCTCTGTTTGCAGGAGGCTGGACACGCTGTCAGACCACGAGTTCTCCCTTATAAGGCAGAAGAGCACAGAGCCAACCCACCAAAGCCACTCTCACTATGACTTTCCAGGCTGTGAGGAGAATAAGAAATCTTTTCATAAGGTTCTGTATGTGGGTCCTCACGCACATAACATTAGTTTTATAGCAGTTTCTCTATAATTCACAGAACTTTCTAAATAAAGTGTACAGTTCAGTTGCTTAAATATTTCAACACCCAAATGACCTTTATTGGCCCTCACATATAGGTTAATAGGTTAATTGACTGCTTTGCTAGCGTTATTAGACACTACTCAGCACAAGCCCATGAATGCAGCTGATAAATGATTAGCATCTTTCTGAGATTTCTGATTAATATCAGAGAAAATAAAGAATTGGTCCACCTGGTCCTGGTGGTCTGTGCTGCTGAGTGTGGATGTACGTGCGAGTGTTTAATAACATTCAGGGACATCTGGGATTGACCCCAACACAAGAGGAGGCTGCCTGCAGAACACTGGATTCTACATATGAAATGATATATAAATGATATGAGTGACAATTCAAGTCTTTTTTTGTTTTACTGTTGATCAGTTTGGCTTATAGCTCATGAAAATCCAGAATCTCAATTTATTTGAATTTTTCATTTTCAGTTTGAGTAAATTACTATTCAAAGAGTATTAACATTAAAGCAAAAAGGCTTTAAATATGTCACTTTGTGTAATACATATACATATACAAACTAGTCTGCTCATTTCAGAGGTTTACAGATGTTATTTGTGTGAATATGCCCTTATGACACAAAAGTGTGTATAAAGTGGGATTTTAAATATTGAGCTACAATATTGACAGCATTGACACCTCAGTGTTTTCTGAGGTTCAACGTCAACACAGTTGTCTACCAGGATGTTTTAGAGCACTTCGTGTTTCTGCTGCAGTGATGCAGATTTCATTTTCCAACAGGACTTGGCACCTGCACACAGTGCCAAAGCTACTAGTATCTGGTTTAAGGACCATGGTATCCCTGTTCTTAATTGGCCAGCAAACTCGCCTGACCTTAACCCAATAAAAGAATCTATGGGATATTGTGAAGAGGAAGATGTGATACACCAGACCCAACAATTCAAAAGAGTTGAAGGCCACTATCAGAGCAACCTGGACTCTCAGAACACCTGAGCAGTGCCACAGACTGACTGACTCCATGCCACGCCACATTGCTGCAGTAATCCAGGCCAAAGGAGCCCCAACTAAATACTGAGAGCTGTACATGCTCATACTTTTCATGTTCATACTTTCAGTTGGCCAACATTTCTAAAAATCCTTTTTTTTTGTATTGGTCTTAAGTAATATTCTAATTTTGAGATACTGAATTTGGGATTTTCATGAGTTGTCGGTTATAATCATCAATATTAAAATAATTAAACATTTGAAATATATCAGTCTTTGTGTAATGAATGAATATAATATACAACTTTCACTTTTTGAATGGAATTACTGAAATAAATCAACTTTTTCATGATATTCTAATTTTATGAGCAGCACGTCTTCATGTTTGGTTGGTGCCTATAGCACAGTGACCAGTAGAGGACACTGTGGGGTCTAGAAAAATTAAAATTCTTACTGTAGAAGTTAAATAAGATACAAAATTATTGGTTGGAATTATTGGCTAAATTTCACTATGGGGCTGATTTAATTTTTAATTAAATTTTCTATTTTTTGGCTTCTATTTATTGTAGATCCCTAGTATCTATGCACTGCAGTATTCAGAAATGTGTTTCCCAGTGTTAACTTTCCTCTACATCTGTAAAATCTAAAACTTAACCAAGTGTGTCTAAATATGTTTCTTTTGTCAGTGTATAAAAATCATCAGTTATCTTGCTGATATGTATTGTACCACTCTATTACTAGTAGAAAAATAACTCAGTCAGTTTTCATAAACATTGTATAAATAATGTCTGTTGGATAAATAATGCTGTCATCAGGCTGTCTATGCAGAATAAATTTGGGAAAATAAACATTTCCTTTGTCCCAGCCTCTGTTCTAGTCTCGTTCTGTCTCACTGGCCGTCTGAGAACTTTTGTTTAACCTTGCCGCCCTTGACATTTAACCCATTGTTGTCTAGACAGGCCTTTCTGTTTCCTTGGGAAGGTTTCTCTACCCCAACAGGAAAGGCTAATGTACCTCTGTATTAAATCTGACATGTGACATAATAGTAACATAACATACATAACGGAATAGTGCCTTGACTTGAAAATCGGGTAAATCTCTTTACCTCAATTCAACTTCGCACCACAAAATGTTTTTTTCTTACTGAATATGAACTGCAGGAATGTAATATTAACCTGTTCACTCCTGCATACTTCAAACCTCTGCTCCCACTTCCCTTACATTACTCAACACTAATTCATACAGAGAAAATTGGCAAGAACACAACAGCTTGTTAAATCAATCAATGAAACAGGCGCTGGCCTTGTGCCATGCACATCATTGATTGGGACTGCTGTAAAAAGAGTAAGCAGGCCCTCGGAGAGATGAAAATAATGAATGCCACCTAGTGGAGGAGTCTCAGGCTTTTAGTCCACTTTCTGATGTATTTTACAAAAGAACTGAAAGAGTAAATTGATTTAAAAATAAAACTGCATTTGAATCACTGCAAATATTCTAGAGCAGCTCAACGGATGCTCAGCTCTATGGATGGAGATCATAATCTAGATTGGCCTTTAAGACATTGCACCAAAAGAGAGAGAACACCTACTGCACTTAAGCCAAAGACAAACTGAAAATTTGAATAAGATGCTGATTAATAAGAAGTTAACTTCAGTACTCAAGAACACAAATAAACTCACAAAGACAAGTTTTATAGATACAGATTCGGTCTATGAAAACAACCTCACTCTTACAGATCCAACATGGCACAACATGGCCAAAACAAAGACCACAGCAGCACAACAAATGATAAAATGTACTTTTACTCACCAAAGCTGGTTTTATTTTAAGTTAAAAGCTCAAGTTCATGTTTTTGCCAACATTAGTTGGATATTGCCATCAAAAATTATTATAATCCATTCTCCTGTTTTGTGTTGCTATACAGTTGTGTATGTTTCTCTGAATCTGTGTAAATATAAAATGGCTGGGGGTTTATTATTGTCCAAGAAGGGGAGCTCAATCCTGAACCAGTCATTTTTTTTTTTTTTTTATAACTTGGACAGCTCACAAAAATGGACTGGGTTGTAAACTGGGTATAAAAACACAAAAAAATTTATTTTTTAAATATGAAATATGTGAAAAGAGGAAAGATCAGCAAATGCAAAACATAAACAAATAAATAAAGCAAGAAATATACAGCATTTTGTATGCAATATATGAGAATATTAAAGATTGTCAGTATGATCTCATTATTGTTCAGGTTTCTCAAGTGCAATAAGTATAATTTAAAGGAATATAGTTTGTTACACTTCATATTATATAATTATATTGAGAATGAAAGACATATTCCAGGATAGTCATACATGTAGGTGCCAACAACATTCGTCTGCGGCAGTCGGAAGTAACTATGCATAGCATTATAGAGGTGGTCAAGCTGACCCAGACTATGTCCAATACTGTTATATGCTCTGGCCCCATTCCAATGCGGTGAGGCGATGAGATGTACAGCAGACTCATAGCGCTGAACTGCTGGATGGTCAAGTGGTGTTCGGAAAACCAAGTGGACTTCATAGACAATTGGCAAACTTTTGCGGGTAAGCCTGGTCTTTTAGGCAGGGATGGTGTCCACCCCACGTTGGAGGGTGTCACTCTGCTTTCACGTAACATTGCCCATAGTCTTTATGTTAGCCGGCAGAGTAGTGTAAATAAGTGACTTACCAGAGCCAAGACGGGGTCGCAGATAAACTGGCTTAACCAACCATCTGCGAGCTGCCTTGAGGCGTCACCTAGGTTCAGCTATATTGACACTGTGTCTGTGTCCCGAACTATAATCAATCATAGAAAGTCCTCAACAGCTTGTCTTAGTAACTTAATTAATATTCCATTATTATATCCAAATAATAATTATAGTACCTCAGATCTAAAGTTTGGGTTACTCAATATAAGATTTCTAAGTTCAAAAGCACTTATTGTGAATGAAATTATAAGTGATCAAATTTAATATTTTATGTCTTACAGATGACTATTTAGCACTAAATGAAGCCAGCCCTGAAGGTTATAATTACGTTCACAATCCGAGATTGTCAGGAACTGGAGGCGGTGTAGGTATAATCTACCAAAACACTTTAAACATTAACCAAAAATACTGTGAGACATTTAAATCCTTTGAAATTCTTTCAATTAATATAACCAATCCAGCTACAAATAAAGTTGCATTTTCATTATTTAATATATACAGTACAAGCCTCCGGGGCCCTACTCAGAATTCTTAAAAGAATTCAGTGACTTTGTGTCAAGCGTAGTAGTGTATAGCGATAAAGTAATAATTGTAGGATACTTTAATATTCATTTTGAAAATATAGACGACTCATTAAAAAAAGGCATTTACAGCTATTTTAGATTCTACATGTAACTTGTAAAAGAACCTACACACTATTGTAATCATACCCTAGATTTAGTTTTGACCTTGGGAATGAACTTGGATAACTTTAAATTTTTTCCTCAAAATCCAGCAGTTTCAGATCATTATTTAATCTCTTATGAGTTACATCTTAATCACAATATATGCAGATCTCCACGTTATTGCATGAAACGTTCAATAACATCAGATTCAGCCCAACAATTTGTAGAAAAACTCCCAGACTTATCAATTCCCATTTACTCTTCATTAAGCTCAATGGATTTAGAAAGACTGACTGACTGTGTAGGAAGCACCTTCCATTCAACACTAGACATTGTAGCACCTCTTAAATATAAAAAGACGAGACAGAAAAAGCTTGCCCAATGGTATAATCATCAGACTCGCACTTTATAAGTAGTTCGCAAATTAGAGAGGAAATGGCGGTCAACTAAACTAGAAATATTTCACTGTGCCTGGAAAGACAGCTTTATAGAGTATAAAAAAGCTCTCAATAAAGCACGTTCAGAATATCTGGCATCCCTGATTGAAACCAATAAAAACAATCCTAGAGTACTTTTCAGTGTGATTTCTAAGCTAACTTAGAAGCTAACTAAGCTAATCTTACTAGTGATACCTTTATGAACTTCTTCAATAATAAAATAGAAAACATTAGACAAAAAACTACATCTGTAGCCTTAAACCCAAGCTGTCTGCTATCAGACTTAGATGAAATAGAACAAAACACAGCTTTGAAAGACAGGCTGGAAGTAAAGAAACACTCTCAGTTACAATTAAACCTATTTTAACAATAATAAACTCATCGCTTAACTTAGGACATGTACACGTAAACTAGCAGTTATTAAACCTTTGATCAAGAAATCAAATTTAGACCTTAATATATTTTCCAATTATAGACCTATTTGTAACTTACCATTTATGTCTAACATTTTGGAAAAAGTTGTGGCCCAACTTTTCCTAAAACCAAATTTATGAAAAGTTCCAATCTGGATTTAGATCCCATCATAGCACTAAGACAGCTCTTATTAAGATAACAAATGATCTTCTTCTTGTCTCTGATCAAGGCTGCGTATCCTTATTAGTTTTACTTGATATAAGTGCAGTCTTTGATACAATAGACCACAATATTCTTATAAAAAAACTAGAGAACATGGTTGGAATCACAGGAACAGCCCTAATGTGGTTTAAATCTTATCTAACAGAATGTTACCAGTTTGTAAATGTTAATGATGTATCATCCAACAGTACAAAAGTGAGATGTGGAATTCCACAAGGATCTATCTTAGGACCTCTGTTATTCATACTTTATATGCTTCCATTAGGCCACGTTATAAGTAAACATATTAGTTTTCACTGTTATGCAGATGATACACAACTTTATATATCAGCTAAACCTGATGACAGGATTAGATTAAAGAAAATGGAGGACTGTGTAAAAGATGTGAAATGCTGGATGTCGTATAACTTTCTTCCCTTAAATAGTGACAAAACAGAGGTCCTTCTTCTGGATAATCTGGATAACAAATAGCAAAATCTCAGTAGCAAAAAATCTTGGTGTCATAATTGACTCAGATTTATCATTTGACCAACACATAACTAAAACTACCAGAACAGCTTTTCTACATCTCCGTAATGTCTCCAAGTTCAGAAATGCCTTAACCCTACAGGATGCCGAAAAATTGGTACATGCATTCATTACTTCTAGGTTAGATTACTGTAATGCACTATTATCAGGACGCTCAAGCAGAAACCTCAGTCACAGTCTCAACCTTTAAGACTAGACTGAAAACATATCTGTTTAGTTTAGCTTTTAGAAACAGCTGAAAGGTCTAGTCAGTGGTTGTGGATGAGGCGAACACAGATTAGTTGGGGAAATTCACTGTAGAGGAGCTGTTTCGGTGGTTGGTGTTGTAGCACGTGAAGACCACAAGGAAATGGTGGCACTGAGCATGCATTAATGGTGCCAGTGGGGCTCAGTACAGCCTTAGTCACCAGGGAGGCCAATGTGGATCCTTACGTTTGTTAAGAGTAAGGAAGGTCTGTAAAGCTAGCTTGGAGGGGGGTGGGTCTGGGACGCCAGGCTTCACTGTTGAGTCTTCTGGAGGTGTTGTGAGCTTAATTCAGCAAAACACTGATGAGGGAAGGTGCCTACCTGATGATCCCTGTGAAGAGCTAGTAATGCAGTGGGTGATTTTGGTACTCATGTGATGGGCTCAATAAGTAACCGTAGATGTTACAGCACACATCAACCATAGGGTATGGCTGTAGGATTGAAACAATAGGATTGTGTGGCTGCTGGTAGAAAGAGAGAGGAGTGGGCCCTAGGTGAAGCTCTAATGGTTTGGCATAAGATATTTTACATCTTATCTTGTGTTAGATTCTAATAATAATTGGTAATTAATATTTTACATTATAGAAAGGTAGTAGGTCCAGGGGTGCACTGACGTATGGATTTATAGTGAACTGAGATGCTGGGGCTGTCATACTGCTGCTCATGCTATCACTCAGGTTTGTTGATGGTGAGCAGAGGGATGCCAGTGTCTCGGGGAGCTCCCATGCCTGTTTACCTTCTGGCTCTCTCCTTTTAGGTAGGCTGTTCTGCCAGAGTCAATAGCCACACTCTGATATGTCTCATAATCCCCCTGCTCTATAAATCCAAACAGAACTAATTCCATTTTTGTCTTTTCCGAATAAGTGATTGCCCATCGGTCCGGTCCAAGGCTTATGGAAGACTGATTACTATTCTCTGCATGATGCTTCCCTGGATCAGCTGCCCACCAACAACCAACTACTGTGGCCTGCTCCAGATGCCCTGTTCTACTGCCCACATTGGAGTTCATATGGACTTTATGGCCGTTATCATTGCTACCACTGTCATCATCATCCCTGTCCCACTACTGTCACCATATCAGTTCACCTGAACATTACAACAACATCATATGATAATGATTTATCACAAACTTAGAATTAGTTGGCCAGAGGAGGACGGGTCCCCCATGTGAGTCTGGTTCCTCCCAAGGTTTCTTCCTCTAGTTTTGAGGGAGTTTTTCCTTGCCACTGTCGCCGTTGGCTTGCTCACTGGGGATTAGGGGTTAATTATTTGATGTTTGTTATTACTAACCCTGTAAAGCTGCTTTGTGACATCAGTTGTAAAAAGTGCTTTATAAATAAATTTGATTTGATTTGAATGATATATATTCCAGATATATTACTCTTTTACAGAATACAGTACATTTAAAGCATCAGAATTAAAATGCAGTGATATCCATAAATGCTGTCCACTAGATGACAGTCTTGATATTTTATCCCACCACTACAGTGACGTATACAGCAACTCCTCTCAAATTCACAACAAGCAATTAAAGATGTATGGCATGAGGCCAGCGCTGGTTTGGTTGATTTATTTAGTTGAATGATTCTTGCCCCATGACGTGCTCCTTTAGCCAATTTTGTCTTTATGAATTGGTGTTGAGTAATGTAGGGGAGGTGGAACTGAGATTTCTTTATTAGTAGGGGTGAACTGTGATAAGGATGAGTGACCAGGTTGATATTACAGTACAGAGAACAAAAACACTTTCTTTGAGAACCTTGTTTACCTCAGTTGGAGGACATTTACTTAGACATGAAAATGTGTCCTTACAGTACATGTCCAAATGTTTGTGGACACCCCTTCTAATGCATACATTCAGATACTTTAAGTTAGACCTATTACAGACAGACACAGGTTGTCTAGTTCCTGTAGAACAGTTCTGCTACTACAATAGAACTCCCTGGAGCAGATAAACATGAAGCTACTTGCATCATGCCTAATGCCAGGAGTGGGCTATATGGGTATAAATCCCCCCAGTGTTCTCTGGAATGATGATGCTCCATCCAGTACTTTTGGGATGAGTTGGGGATGATGGGGGTGCTGCTGATCATCCAACATCCTGACCTCACTAATGCTCTTGTCGCTGATGCAATCAAACCCTCACAGCATTGCCCTTAAATCTAGGAGAAAGCCTTCCCTTGACTGTAAACACAATTACTTCAATAAAAACAGGATAAACTTTTTTACATACCTTGATTTTGGAAGAAACAAACAATAAGCAGGCACATCAATACTTTTGTCCATTTATTGAAGCAGTACAAATAAATTGCCTCATGCACTGCTTTTCATATGTAATTCTACCACACAATGACAATACAGGCATATGTATCCACTGTAAAGAAGTGAAAGACATGTATATGTTCTCATGTACGGAGAGTTATCATAGACAGGAACAATAGCATTTTTGTTGGGGGAGGGCTACGGTTCCATCATGAGGAAATGGAAGAGCCTGTCTAGACAATGATGGGTCGAATGTCAAGCATAACAAGGATAAACAAAAGGTCATGGTCAAACTTCCCAGATGGCCAGTGTGATGAAGTGCTTTATCACCAAGCCTGTTTTAAAGTACTGAACCCTAAAATACAATATGCTGTACTTGAAGAGAAATGTTCATTACATGATTCCTACTGCACTGTGAGTGTGGCTTTATGGAAGAATCCAGAGTTGGCCATAAGCTTTAAAACCTGTAAAGAGAAAAACAGAATGAAGACTTGTTCTATTTCAATATATTTACCTGTACAGCACCCTATCAAAAATAGAAGATCATTGTTGTTCATAATTTCATCCCAAAAAAATTTATATTATTTATATGTCATTTTATATTCATTACACATAACGTGATAATCCCTTTTTTGTTTTACTGTAGATCAGTTTGGCTTATAGCTCATTAAAAAAAAAAAATCCAGAATCTCAAATTATTAGAATATTTTGAGTTTGAGTAAATTACTATTCAGACAGTACAGACAATAAAACACACAAAATAAATGTCAAATGTCATTTTACATGTAATGAGTCAAAAATATTAGGTTTTTAAAAATTAGTTATGATTACAAATGAACTTTTTCACCTTATTCTAATTTTTGGAGAGCCACTACTAGTATACAAGGTCAGAGAGTCCAGTGTATTGTTAAAGAATTACTGTTCACTTGGTCATTAATTATTTTAGTCAAAATTATTAATTATTTGACACCAAAGACTTCCTAAAAAAATACATATTCTCACAGATGGACACAATACACTTCAATGAAGTACCATTATTTTCATTAAGTACTTTCTTGTATGTGACAAATAAAATTTGATTTGAAGTCTTATATTTTTAAGAACGTTTCAGCAAAACATCAGTTTGGCAAACTTTAACATGGCAGTAACATCACTTTTAAGAAATCTTTTGGATTTTTCCTTAATCACAGAAGAGTATTTTAATAAGGGTAAAATATTGATCCAAACTTATAGATTAATACCTAGATTTTGTGTGACCATGCTTCATTCACTCTGAAGCTCACTCGACCACTGCTCTCCTGCTTGTTGAGCTGGACTGGCTGCTTCTATCTGTCGCACTCAGGGTTGCCAGGTCCAACAAAAATATCCAGCCCAAAGTCAGTCTAAAACCCACCCTTCAAAAGCTTAAACTAGCCCAAAATATGTCTGTCACACTTTTGAAGCAAATGTCAAAACAACTATGACTGTACGACTTAGTATTTTGTTTATAAGGGATTTATTATCAGTGCATCAAACCTTTTTCTTTTTCCCAGTCCTTGCAATACCGCCTCCCGTATTTCCCCAT